>PVKS010003176.1:0-107412 GCA_004027875.1 Aplodontia rufa | reverse complement strand
GAAAAACTAAATAAAATTGATTCTCTCTTTCTCTTTAAAAAAAAAACAAAAAAAACCATGAGTAAGAATCATACACATGGTAAAAATGCTAGCAGCCTTCCCTTTAAAATCAGTAACAAGCCAAGGATGTGTGTTACATCTGTTTCTTTTTAACACTGTATTATAGGTCATAGTCAGGGTGGTAGGAAATGGAAAATCAGACCGAAAAGGAAGAACTTTGAAAAACTTAAATTTATTTATAGATGATATGATTGGTTACACAGAAATCTCAAGAGAAATGTAGATAATATTTTGGAATTGATAAGCGGCTTCAGCTAATTGCCAAGTATTACTTCAATACGGAAAACTGTCTTCCAATACACCAGCGAAAGCTAGACAAAATTTTTAAAAAATAGAAGGCTGTGCTTATTTTTCTTGACCTTCATCTCCTGTTCTGCACCTCACCCAGATAAGCACAGGATGATAAAAAATAATTAAAGAAAACAAGTAACCTAATTACATTGCAAAACTCTCAGAGGCAGGAACCATAATTTCATGGGAGCCTTAAAAGAATCCTATCTATTCTGTGGTTCCTACGGAAAAATTCCACCTTGACAAGATGAGACATTATAGCTGGTGTTACCTTGAACTATGGTGAATCACACGATTACTGGAAACACAAGCGGGAAATCCCAGGCCTTTGTAAAGCAAATTCTGCCTCAAATAAAAAAATAAGGTTGACACATTTTCTTCTTTTCAGCTTGTAATAAAGTCAGCAGGAATTGGCCCTCCAAATTGGCACTCACATCAAGAAGGAGCCAGGTGCCATTGTGAAGGGAGACAACGGTCAAGAAGAAAGCACAGAGAGAGAGAAAGAGAGAGAGAGGGTTAAGAAAACTCTGGAACACACTTGGTTCCTTCATCTACATGAAGATTATGTTGAAGGTTACTTAGAATCTGTTGGAATTTCAAAACAATCAAGCAGAGTCTGACATCTGAATTCTAAGAACTACTCAATCTGGTGGCAACCTCTGCTTTTCTTCCATATTCAGGCACACCCAACAGTAAGGGGCCAGGTCTGCCCGCATTTATAATAGTCTTATTCGAGAAGCATGCTACAGCACATATAATATTCCTCCACTGAGGGCTTCATTCACTATCATTTTTGATGAAATAACAATACAAATGAGATAAAACTGAACTTTCTGTATTTACTTGGATCAATTCACTCAATGAAAATACTATATTATATTGATGCTTTTAAAAGCATGTTAAACATTCAATGGAAACAATCGAAAATAAACAAAACAAGGCTTACTATTTGATTGACATCCTGACTGATACATCTTTTTTTTTTTTTAAAGACAGAGAGGGACAGTGAGAGAGACCAACTTTATTTAGTTTTTCATATGATTTTCATTGCTATGACACTTTGTTGTGTACGTGGTGCTGGGTTCGAACCTGCAACCTTGCACATGCCAGGTAAGTGCTGTTACCTCTGAGTCACTGCTCCAGCCCCATGCCTCATTCTTTTTTTTTTTTTTTTTTAAAGAGAGAGGGACAGTGAGACAGACAAAGAGAGAAACAACTTTTTATTGAGTTTTTCACATGGCCTTAGTTGCTCTTAACACTTAATTGTGTACGTGGTGCTGGGGTTTGAACCCGTGTCCTCGTGCTTGCCAGGCAAGCGCTGAAACCGCTGAGCCACCGCTCCAGCCCCCCCATGCCTCATTCTTATAATGGAATGATATACAGCACTAAAACCATACTGTGAAATAAACTTACACAGAAAAATATTTAAGTTTGTAAAAGAATCCAAAACATTAAGTGCAATTTCAAATCATTAAAAAATGTTTTAGTTTACATTGAGAAAGGACCCTGAATTAAATAACTAATATGTGTGACTATCTTCATATGATGGAATAATCATTGAGTTTTGTTTTGTCTTTTTTGTTTTCTGTATTTCTAAGCACTCTACATGGGGTTTCTGTAGTAACGTGGAAATTATTTTTAAGAATCCACCAAAATGAGTTCTACTCAGCTATTAGAAACAGTGATATTGCATCCATTGAAGGTAAATGTATGGCAATGGAAGAAACCATGCTGAGGGAAGTCAGCCACACCCAGAGAGTCAAGGGCTGAATGGTTTCCCTCATTTGTGGACTTAGGAGCTAAACCCAGGCTTGCAGGAAAGGTAGATAAACTCATGTATTAGAACTATAGAACAAAAATGCAATATATTAATATTTATGAGATACAGTTACAAGATACTGCATAAGATATTTGAACAAGCTATACTGCATTCCTGTAAAAATGTAAATTTTTTCATCTTATTGTCAAATATATCGAATAACAAGGGATGATAGGAAGGGAAGAGAAGGGGAAATGTTGGAACTGAGATAAAGCAAGGTATATTCCAAGCATTTATGTCACTGTATATACTATAGTCATGTATATAAAAAATAGGTTAAAAAAAGAATCCACCATAATGAAAATACCTAAAATTTATACAGCAAGAACCTTTAGAGGTCTCTAATCCATTCACAAATGAAGCACTGTTTCATGGTGGTCAAAACAATCAACAAAACCAGTGTCCTACTGACAGTTCTACTGCACATTATTATTATTCTTTTTAACTCCTGCTTTCCAGTGTCATTTGGCCTGGGGTCCACCAGTGCCTTAAGGGACACTGAAAAAGTTCAGTGCCATCCTGAGAAGGCACTTAACTCCCCCTGCTCACTCTCACACCATCAGTGGGGGATGGTGCAGAGCCAGCTCAGGATCTGGGGCAGTAGGACAGAAAGGAGAATTCTGAGCATGAATAAAAATTTCACACACATCCTTTATCTTGTTGCTTCCCTGCTCAATAGCTTTCTCTGTCTCTGAAGTGTAGCTTCCAAGCCTTCCATCCCACTCCCCATGAATTTCTTCCACCAATCTCCGCAGCCCCCATACAGCCAGGATGGCTGTATCTCCACAAAACTGTCTGCATAGTTTCCACAAGGTATCCACCTGCCTCCCCACCCACCCCAGTGCCTCAGGCCCATACTGGTCTGGCCCTTACTCAATTCCTGGGCTTAGCTGGGAAGTTCATCATCTGTGAGTGGGGCATTTACATATTTCACTATTTCCTCTACATGGCAAGTCTTGGAAGGGTTGGGACTGTGAATCTCTTTGATTCTCCTCTCACCTTCTCCCAGCTTCTTATACAAGTCTGTGATAGAATAGGTTCTCAAAGGTCCAGGAGACAGCTCTTTCAAGGTAATTTTGCTGGTACTTTTTCATAATTGTATGAACATTCTTTCCCCTCCAGTTTGTCTGTCTGTATCCCTCCTTCTGTTCATCTCATTCTTAAAAGCAGAGAATGATTGGGAGGCTGAGGCAGGAAGATCAATAGTTCAAAGCCAGTCTCAGCAACATAGCAAGACCATATACAACTTAGTGATACCCTGTCTCAAAATAAAAATAAATAAATAAAAAGTAAAGAGGGTCAGACATGTGGCTCAATGGTTAAATGCCCATGGGTTCAATTCCTAGTAAAAACAACAACAACAAAAAACAGAGAATAAAATATTTTTCCTGTTCACTCTCTTCCTCTCTCTTTCTATAAGACTTCCTCTGATATCTTTAATCCTCATTTATCTGCACCCACAGGGGTGCCTAGTCCTCTTGCCTCTCATTTCCAAGTCCCTGGAGCACTCAGGGTGTTGTATCCCATTGACGACTAGAGACATTTCCATTTCTCCTGAGTTCTTTCTTTTCAAGACTTTGGTGGGCCATACTAAACATTCATTTATACTAAACATTCATTTATTTACTCACTCATTCACTTCAACACCTACTTATTTAGGGTCTTCTACATGCCAGGCACCAACTTCCACGTGCAGTTGTATGTCTTGCTTCCACAACTACACAGGAAGATCCCTATGGCAAAGGTTGTCTGCTACAATTATTATCACCAGAGACTTTCACAGTGTCCTCAGAACGTGTTTGGGAAATATTTAACAAATTGACTAAAATGACAAAAAGAAAATAAATAAACAGAAAGCTTCATTTTCCATTTGATTACTCTCCCCTGTATGGTTTGATTAGAGATGGTATAAAACACAAGGAAAAACTGTGGCTCTGGAACAGTGAGTACAGTCTTCATTAGTTTCTTTATCTAAGCCTCTGTCCAGACCAAATGAGAGTGCTAAGAACATGGGAAAACATTTTTTAAGTTGCAGAATATTTTATGAAATGAAATGTCACCATCTTCATGCTGAACATCTTCCATACCTTCCAAATCACCCCGTTTCACAAGTTCCTGCGACCAGAAGCAAAATACATTCAGGAAAAAAGTCAACAGCCCAACAAAACGCAAATGGAAAACAAAAATGAGCAAGAACAGCCACACACTCAAAGAGAGCAAACCCTCACTGTGGCAGAGAGAAACCCTCTAATTGCCTCCACATCCCTCTAGTTTACTTCCATCTGTTTGCATTTAAGGAAACCCAACTACTGGGCTCCTGGCAGCTGAAGAAAAAAAAAAGGACATGCATCCCAAGTATCTGGATGGCTGCAGCAGGCAGAGACCAATGAGAAGGACGAAAGCTCACAAGCAGGCTCAACGGCAGAGCCAACAGCAAATTTAACGTGTGTTATGCAAAACCAAGCAAACAAGCTCCCCTGGTAGTGAGACCATACGAAATAGTAACTGAAATCATTCTGGGGAGGATGTGGCAGTAGCCCATGTGGGCAGGAAGGCTGCAGTGGTTTGCAGGGAGCCCAGGCTACAGTCAGTTTCTGGTGGAGAAGTGATCGGAATTATAGGCACCTGCACTCCTTAGTGTGGTGTAATAAGCCTCCATTTGCAAAATATTCCAATGGCAATCTTAGTTTTTACTTTTGATTTGTTTTACTTTGATCACTTCTCCCCTGCTTTCCCTGCATGAATATCACCAACCCCACAGTCTCCCATCCACCCCCAGCCTTCACCCTTTTTCTAGTGATTTGCCCATGCGCAGGACCTCGCTGTACCTCCATGATCTGATAGGGACCCCTAAGGAGTAACTAGGTAGGATTTTTTTTTTTAACTTAACACACCATCTTGGAGAATAGGCAATCCATTTTCAGATGCAGAATTAAGATGTGTTCACACCACTAGCTGGTGGCAGGAACAAGGGTCTGAAGGCAGAGCCCTCACATGTCATCTACGTGTCACATGTTGGTCGAAAAAGAAAACCAGCATTTGGTGGCACCTGCTATGAACCAGAGACTAGGCCAGGTGTCTTCACATACTTTCTCTGAGTTCAAAATTCAATTATCCTATGCGCTAGACTCACAAAGAAGTTAAGCAAATTTCCTAAATCCAGAAGCCTGTCATGGTAAAGTTGGGATTCATGTCCAGGTCCAGTTCCAAAGCATTCTAGCTCATATTGCCTAGAGCTTTCAGAATGAAAGAAGTTGGCGGAGAGACATGTTGCTTTTAGGGGCTTTATGTTCTGCTTATGGTATAGTAAAAGGAAAGTATAATGGTATGAAAATCGGAGGGTGGAATGGGCCCTGGATTCAACTGAATTTTGGAAGGTGAAGCTGGAAATCAGTGGGAAAGGTTGATGTTAAAAATTTCTTGGTTTCCTGATGTCTGGATCATTTATAATTTGTGGGGACTGGGGAGGATTTTGGAGAGGTGGCTTTTGCATCTCCAAGTGGCTCCCTCCTTCCTAGCAGGCTGAAGCCAGAACCTCCCCTGGCCAGAAGCTCTTGGCTTCAAGCATTACAGGGTGGGGTGGGTAGTCCCAATGACAGCCAAGCCTGGGAAGGAGAACAGTGGTTGCTGAGACACATGGAGCTCTCTGCAGAGCTGGGGAGAGGCTAATGGGCTGTCCTTATGCCTTCAGCAAGAAAATGCCCTCAAAAATCCAATGAATAAGAATCCAATCCTCTACCTACCACTCCTGTTTTAGTCAGTTTTTCACTGCTGTGACCCAAGGACCAGACAAGAATAATTTTAGGAGGAAAAGGTTTATTTAGAGGCTCATGGTTTCAGAGCTCTCAGTCCACAGGCTGGCTCCACTCCTTAGGGCTCGAGGTGAGGCTGAATACCATGGCAGAAGAGCGTGGCACAGGGAGCAGAGAGCTCAAAGCATCACACTGGGGAGCAGGGAGAGCAGAACTACCTGCCAGATACAGAATATATAACCCAAAGGCACGCCCCCTCCTCCAGCCACACCCCACCAGCCTACAGTTGCCAGTTAATCCCTTCATAGGGATTGGGTTAAGGCTTCTCTAACTCAATCGTTTCACTTCAGCCTTCTCAGCTTGTCACACATGAGCTTTTGGGGGACACCTCACATGCAAACCATAACAACAGCTCACCAAACTGAGACTGCTCAGCAGTTACAGGTCAGGCCGGCTCACACCAAAGCATGACCTGCATCACACCATGGAGTTTATTTTTATGTCACGTTTAAAAAAAACGCCACGGAGTTCTACTCAGCAATTAGAAATAAGAAAATTGCAGCCGTTGAAGGTAAATGGATGGTGATGCAAGAAATTATGCTGAGCAAAGTTAGCCAAACCCAGAGAGTCAAGGATTGAATGTTTTCACTCATTTGTGGAGTCTGGAGCTAAACCCAGGCCTGTGTGAAAGGGGATCAACCTCATGTATTAGACCCAGCAAAGGCGTAGTAACACATAATCTAGGGAAACCATAGATATGTAGTGGGGGAAGGGGAGAGGGAGGGAAAATAGAGAGGGATCTAGGGGGTAATTCTGGTTTAAGAATACATGCATTCCATACTGCTACTTTATGATTTATGATTATACAACAATTCAACTCCTTAATAAAAAATTAAAAAAAAATGATTATGTCCTTGCATGGAAAGAAACAGCTTCAATATGTATGCTGTATATGTTTGCTTTGAGTAAATTTTGAAAAGAAATTACTACATAATCCTACCTAAGTAACCTAAACTGGAAAAAAGAATTGCCTCTTATTTTGTCTGGCTGTGACTTTCCACCAGCTATCAGCAATGAGAGTAAGCTGTCAGTCGCAGCTGAGGAGTCTCCCTGGGAGAGGCTGTTTCTGCATCAGGCACAGATCTATAATACCTCTTCAGTCCATGTTGATTACTCTCATTTCCAAGTAATCTCTACCCCTGGTTTGCATTTTTTAAGGTTAAAATTCAATGAAGTCTCAAATCTGTCTGGAGCAGGTATCAACAGGATAGATACCTGAAAACAGCTTGTGGATCTCTCTTATCCACTGATTGATGGTTAAGACAAACTTGGCTTCTATTGAAACTCAACGCACCCCAACATTTTGCTGTGAAAAAATTATTATTTTTATTTACTTTTTTTTTTAAGAGAGAGGGACAAGAGAGAGAGTTGGGGGGGAGAGAGAGAGTCAATTTTATTTAGTTTTTCATCTGGATTTTGTTGCTCTGACACTTAGTTGTGTACATTGTGCTGGGGTTCAAACCTGGATCCTCATGCATGCCAGGCAAATGCTGTAACCACTGAGCCACCACTTCAGGTCCCCCCCAAAAAAAATCCGGTTTTTTTTTTTTTTAAAGAGAGATGGAGAGGGAAAAAGAGAATCAATTTTATTAGTTTTCCATAGGACTTTCATTGCTCTGACATTTTGTTGTGTACGTGGTGCAGGGGTTTGAACCTGTGACCTTGCGTATGCCAGGCGTGTGCTGTAACCATTGAGCCACCGCTCCAGCCCCCACTCAAAGTTTAATAGTTTACATTAAACATCCCTATATTTACTACATGGCTTTTAACATTAATATTCTAATGTGTTTACTTTAGCACATGGCTGTCATTTATACCCTAAAGATTCCAAATACATATTTTATTTCATTTTCTTTATTCTTCTAAAGAATAGCTGAGGGGGCAAGCATATTTTGCAGCACTTTTGGGGGTGAATACCTGCTTTAGCACACATAGCTGGGAGACCTTGGGCAGGTGTGTGATTTCATAGAGCTTTGGTTTCCAGTTATAAAATGTGCATACCAGGACGAGAGGTGTTATGAGGGTGCAGTATGGCAAAGGAAATGCCTGGCACGCAGTCAGCTTGGTACGTGGTAGGGACACGTAACCAATTTTAGTTCTCTGACAATGCTCTCTCTTATCTATAAGGCAATGAATTAGTAAAAAACAAAAAACCAGCAATAATCCAGACCAAGATGGAGCAAGATGAATCCAGACCACTGTTGGAGCAGGGTAAAGGGTATGTGGGGGTCCCTTTTGCTACATTGTTTACTTCTATAAATTTGAAATTTTCCATCATAAAATGATAAAATACTCATAAAGCCAATCGGTCACTGGATATCATGAAGGGAAAAGAAGGAACCGTATAATTTTTATACATAAAAATTTTTTAAAGAAGTCTCTGGGGAAGTAATAAGAAGTGGTGATGCTGGGGTTAAGGGTGCAGGGTTGGGTGGCCCCACATCCTCTCACTCTCACGGGTGTGTGGGTGGAGTGGGGAAGAGGAAGGACAAGGCCTGGGTATTTTGTAAAGGCTCCCCGGGTGATCTGGCTTGTTCCTGGGTGAGAACCTCTATACTGGCAGAAAAGTGTGAAACCACATTTTCCAGCATATTAATTGTGAGAATAAATACTTTACATAATGCAAAGCATGTTCCTTCAGCTAATTTGCAGGCAGATGACACAGCATGAGGAGCCTCTGATTTAGCAGAATAAAAACTATTTGTAACTGAATAGCCTCCCTCTATTAAGTAGGGGTGAGTTAAGGACCCAATTAGATGGCATTCTCCAACATCACTGAACTTGTGGAGCAAAGAGGCTCCTGCAGTGGTTTTCAGAATTAGGGACCTGGAGAGATTAGCAGGAAACAAAACCCTATTAACAGTGTTAAACAGAGAAGTAAAAGGAAAGACTTCATTTCTTTCTTTTACAACAAAAGTGTCACCCTCCTGTCCTAGTCTCCTAATTCTTTCCCTTCCCTACTGAGGTGCATTCTCTTGTTTCCCTTCCCAGTCAGCTGTGATGGAACACTGAGTGAGACAGCTTGGCAGGTGCCCTCTCCATGGGGGTGGAACACTACTGAGTGAGATCACAAGGAGGCAGCCTGATAGGGCAACCCAGGGGAGCAAAGCCATTTGCAATTCTGTGGGCTTCCTGAATGAGGGCAGGGAGGAAGGAGAAAGTTCTTGACTTAGGGAACCCCTGCGCATAGGAGACATGTGCACACCTGAATATACACACACATATACATACACCCCCTCACACCCACTCTCAGGTGATCTGGCAGAATTTTTATATACATGTGATCATGGATTACTACCCTGCCAATTCATGTCTTGAAGTCCTAACCCCCAATGTGACTATATTTGGAGAAAGGGCCTTTACGGAGGTAATACAGGTAAATAGGGCCAAAGGGGCAGGGTTCTGATGCAATAGGACTGATGTTCTTAAAAGAAAAGAAAGAGACACCAGGGTGCATTTACAGAAAAGGCCATGTGAGGGCTGAGAGAGCAGGCAAGCCATCTGCAAGCCAAGGAAACAGGTCTCACCAGAAACCAACCCTGACAACACCTTGATTGTAGATATCTGATCTCCAGACTGTGAGAAAATACATTTCTGTTGTGTAAAGGCACAAGTCTCTGGTATTCTGTTGTGGTAGCCTGAGCTTTTAGAAATGCTTGCCTGAAATTAACCTTTACCTATTTCTCTGGTTCATGCTCTCTGTTCCAGAACATAACCAGCACCCCATCCCTCCCACTTTTCAAAGCACCTATAATGAGAAAGACAAGAGTTGAACACGGGTGAATTTTCCAGCCTGAGGAATGAGGAAGAAGTTGCAATTAAGATAAGCCTTGCAGCAATTAGATTTAGACTCTAAGAGATGGGAGGATGGATCCCAAGAGGGAGGAAGTGAGTGTCTAAAGTCTGCCCAAGGCTCTGAGATGGTCTGGTTTTGTTACTGCATTGAATATAAAGCAAAAGAGTTACATGTTGAAGAGAAAGAACTCAAAGTCCTTGAAAGCCAGGTTATTGGGTTTAGGCCATTCTCAGGGGGTAAGTGCAGTCTTGAAAAGGTTTGAAACAAGAGAATAACAAGACTGACATATGCTAAAAAGACCTGACATTAAGCATTTGTTTAGTGCCAGGCATTATGTTAGCACATTTTTTTAAATCTCCTTTAATCTTTAGAACAACTGTCATTTTGGCCATGAGAAAACTGAGGTTCACACAGGTGCAGTAACTTGCCCTTAATCTCACCACTGATCAACAATGCAGTTCAGCATGAAGCATGTGCCCAGAACCAGATCCAATGCCCAGTCCATCCTAGCATTTAAACCCCCAAGCCAGCTCCTATGTCATCATCTCCTTCCCTTCCAATCAGAATGGCTATTTTAAGGAACAAGGACTGTAATTCAGATTTCTTTTAGGGTTGAGAAGCAGAAAAATTAACTGCAGAAGTTTCCAAAAGATTGGGGACCTCTAGAATCATCAGTCAAACACAGCAACATGTAGATGGGGGTCCTTGTTTTCCTTTTCTATCACAACATAGTCAAAGTGTCAAGTTGAAAACTTTCCTGTTATGTCCTATGGGATCAAAGTAACCAACAATGGTTACTTGAATAATAAGTTGCCAAAAAATTCGTACAGAGAATAGTGGTCTGGGGTGAGCAGCCACCTGTATCCGCTATGTACTCCTTAAATTCTGCAAGACCATCTGTCTTAGTTCATTTTCCATAGACCAAGTAATTAATAAACAAAAGAGATTTATTTTGGCTCACTGTTTTAGAAGTCCAAGAGCATGGCACTGGCATATGCTTGGCCTATTGATTTCTGGTGAGGACCTCATGATGGAGAGGCACATGGGAACATGCAGAGAGAAATCACATGGTGAGAGAGGAAGCAAGAGAAACCTTGAGAATGAATCCATTCCTGGGAGAAAGGCTGAATCTCTCTCCACAACCTAATCATATCTTAAAGGTCCTGCCATTCAACATGGTTACCGTGAGGAACAAAGTCTCAACATTAGTTTTGTTAGGAATAAACCAGATTCAAACCAAAACATCCAACATTCGTGAAAACAAAATGCTGTCATTTGCATCTACAAATGACAAATACAATAAGGGATGCTGTGATCATTTGATATTTTTGCCTAGTTGCTCTTTTAAAACCTCAGATGCACTGAAGATATAGAAGAGTAAACAGTAGATAAAATCATGGCAAAGGGGAGAGGATGATCTAATCATTCCATAGTACATATCAGCAGAACAACTTACATGTTCTTTTTTTTTTTGTTTTGTTTTTAAGACAGAATTTTTTTAAACAAAAAATTTAAAAGACAGAAATGGAGAGTGAGAGAGTGAGAGAAAAGAGAATTTTATTTTTTCATCTGGTTTTCGTTGCTCTGACACTTAGTTGTGTATGTGGTGCTGGGGTTCAAACCTGGATCCTGACACATGCTAGGCAAGTGGGACACCGCTGAGCCACAACTCCAGCTCCTTTCCAAAAATTTTTTTTCATCTTTTTTTCCCCCTCAACTTAGTTGCGTATGTGGTACTGGGGATTGAACCCAAGTCCTTCACATGCCAGGTAAGCACTCTACAGCTGAGCCACTGATCCAGCCCTCATAAATTCTTAAATGTGCTCTCCTTCAAAGACAGAGATTTGAAGAATGTTGCTAGCAGTACTTACAGAGGTAATATGGATGCTAGTTTGAAAATTATATGCAATGACATTAACTCTAAGACAAGCTGTGCCTGTTTGTCAGAGGTGAGATGAAACTGCTGAAAGCATCACTTCACCAAGCATCCCTACTGTGCCATTCACCTACTATGTGCCAACACCAGATAGAAAAGGATAAACAAACCGAGTCATGTCAGGGGCTGTTGACATTCCCTTAACAAACAAATAATGGTGTCATAGAGACTATTTTTTTAACTTTAAAATAAAATTCTGAGAACTATTACTTTAAAAATCTGGTAGTAAATGTTTCATTCACTTCCTTGCCTACTCGTGCCATGTTCTGTGGCTTCTCTATATTTTCTCAACAGTGCCAGCTACCTTCTACCATCATGAAGGTAGTCGGGATAGAAACCGGAATGGGTGCCTGTACACAGGTGTGTGCATGTTTTGAGGGTCTTTTTCTCCTAAGAAGAGAATCAATTTTATTTAGTTTTCCATGTGACTTTTGTTGCTCTTGACACTTGGTTGTGCATGTGGTGCTGGGGTTCGAACCCGTGCATGCCACCATAAATGCTGAGTCACTGCTCCAGCCCCCACTTAGAGCTTTTTAAATGGAAGATTTCAGGGGATCTGTGAATTGTAAGGTCGATATCAAGTCATAACCTTAAGAACAGAGCTCTCAAGAGAATTAGAGAAAACTCACTTATCTTCCATTCTTTCTTTAATTGCTGGAAGACAACAAAATGGTATCATCTTCACGGTCACTTAACTGAGAATGCTGGAAGATGTAATTAAGAGTATGAGACAGGGGGCTGGAGCGGTGGCTCAGAGGTTACAGTGCTTGCCTGGCATGGGCAAATACGTGAGTTCAACCCCCAGCACGATGTACACAATGAAGTCTTGGAGCAATGAAAGCCACATGAAAAACTAAATAAAATTGATTCTCTCTTTAAAAAAATAAAATAAAGAATATGAGACAATCTTCCTTATTCAACATGCAATTCTTACAGATCAGGGTCAGTATTTGGGTGAAGCTCACCACTAAAACTCCGGGAGTCTATCACCATTCTTTTTGCATTCCCCACTCTCCCACTGTGATTATAGTTCAATAATTCAAGTAATGGGGTCAATGGCCAGAAACTTGACATTTAGTGGAAATGGAACCTGACCTTTACTATGTTTCATTGCTCAAAATGAGACTGATGTATTGGAGGAGTATTTGCCCAGTTTTTTAGAAAAATCAAAACAGAGGTACATTTAGCATTCAAAAAAGATTAAAAATGTATAATGCGTACAAAATAATTCAAGAAGTTATTGATCAGAATGGGTCTTTAAGAAGGAATAAACTACAAAAATCATCCTGGTTTTGAAAAATACCACTGGGTTACTCCTAAGAGAAAGAAGATCATGGAAACTGCTGTGGAGAAATTTGGAAGGATGCTTTACACTATCATTTACAGGCAGTGTGTTGGTCTCACCAGCTGCCAGGACTGGAGGGAAACTGCTGAGGAGGCAGATATAGCCAAACCAAACATCTCCCTGTAATTAGAGTTAGCTGGGGAAAATGGCAAAAGAGGACAGAAATACGTGGCCTCAGATATGGGGGCGGGCAAGTATGCTGACTACATTTCTGAGAGATTTAAATTAAAGAACCTAGCTAGGTGTGACCTTGGATTCAGTCTTCCAGACTGCTCTGTTGGCCAGGAAAGAAGTCGGGGTAGACTGAGCACCCAAAAGAAAGCTTATCCAAACTGAGATATGCTGTAAATGCAAAGTACACTGGATTTCACAGATACAGCACAAAGAGTTCAATAATTTTAATACTGACTGCATGGAAAATAATAATATTTTGAATACATAATGAGTTAAGTACAATATTCTATGCAAACTGATTTCACTGTTTTCTTTTTACTTCCTTGTTACATTGCTCTGGGAACCCTGAAACCTGCTCCTTGCCTCAGTTTCTACCAGATGGTGCTGGTGCAGACCTCAGTTCTGTACTTGTTAAAATGTGACTGGTAGTGGGTGTGGGGGTGGTGTGCCAGGACAAAGCATTATGGTTACTACTTGTCAACTGGATGTTTAGCTTTAGGAAGTGTGAGGAGCAGTCCCCAAGAGACTCAAGCCAGTCAGTTGAGACCCGCATCACTCTACCTCTTTGTGCCTCAGGTGGCCGCTCTGTAAATGGGAAGGTAGGATCAAATTCTTGCTGAATGAAGTAAAATCCGAGAAGCTTTATGCCTGCATCATTCCCATCACTCCAAATCTGTGTGATATCACAAAAACAATTAGATTGAACCTCATGGCTCTTTATCCCCAGCCAGGACAATCCTGAGAAGCCTCTATTTATCTTTTCGCTGTCCTTCGGTCCCTTTCATGGGGTGTAGATACCCAAGGAACAAGTGCAAGATAAATAAAACAAAAATTTTGTTTCCTTCTTAAGTACTCAAAGCGATTCCAAAAGAAAACTCCTATACATTTAGCGGGAAATGTACTTGTTTTCTTTCAAATCTACATAGGAAATGTCCACTACTATGCTGGTAATCCATCAGTTATGAAATATAAGGCTTTGAGTTAAAGTCTAATGCCTTAGATTAGTAAAGAATCTAGTTAAATAACAATTCCATGAAACCCAACTTTCGTCTTCAAAAATCAAATCTGCAAATCTCAAGCATAGTAGTTTTCTAAACGCAGAAGATGTTGAAAACAAACATACAAACAATAAATTCCTTTTATACAAAGCTTGACTCAAGGCTGCCTTGACCAGCAGCAGAGCTGGTGGGGAAAACTGGCTGCTCGGCTGAGGAGCTTCAGAATGTTCAGATATTCTGAAGTCTGGTGGGGTAATAAACGAGCCAGCCCACTCATCTGAGGTCTAGTAGCACCTGCAACTAGACGCGAGTGGCTTGCAGCCCCTTCCTGGATGACTCTGGTTTCGTGAACTACCCAGTCAGGCAGTCTGTAACAAGAAATATAGGCTGGACCCCAGTCAGGCAGTCTGTTAACAAGAAATATAGGCTGGACAGCATAGCCAGAGAGGACTTAGTGAACATGCAAGAGCTGAAAAACCCTGGCTTTGGGACAAATCCATCTGGCTTAATTTTAGTTCTACCATAGGGGCTGGGTGACCTTGGGCAAGTCACTTTGCTAGTCTGAGCTGTTACATTGGAAAAGCAAAAGAAGTTCTGCTCCTATAAGGAAACTGTGCAGTACCTAGTGAGTAGGAAGTGCTTTGCTAAAATTATTCCTTCTTATGCCAAAGGCAAGAAAGGAAAATGTTTAGCATAATCTATTATGATAGCAAACCCCTGCTGACCACCAAGGAAGTGGTTAAAAAAAAAAAAAGTTCTGCAAACACATGAAGGCCTTGATCATACACAACAAAGAATTCAAGAAAAGAAAGCAAAAAAGCAAACAATATCAGGCAACTTTTCCAAATAATAAATGATCCAGGCCAAGATTATATATGGCTACTCAAACCACTGGATGAAAAGGAGGTGGGGACAGGATGTTCACAAAGGAAGATCCTGAGAAGCTCTACTCCCGCATGGTCCCATCACAAAGGACCCGTGTTCCAGTCCACAGATGTCTTACTAACCAACCTAAAGTGTACCTTGACTTGATTAGGTCTGGTTACTGCCTTACTCAAGGCATCAAACTTATCACAGAGGATGGTGGAACAAGTTGGCATTATCTGTCCATGAAGCAAAAAATTATCTAGCACAGGACATCACTTGTGAAGTATTCTTGCCAAAAGATGTTTAACCTTCACCTAAGAGCAAGCCTCTGGATAAAACGCTTTCCAGAAAAAGAGAAGCAAGTTAAATGATACTGCAAAGAAACAAACCCTGAGGGTAGGACATTCAGAGGTAAAATATTTGCCTAACATACACAAAGCCCTATGTTCAATTCAATCCCTAGTATCACCATACACACACACAAAATTGAAAACAAAAAAGCTATACATTATTTCATAGGATAAAAAAAAAAAGTCAACCACAATCAAATGAATTTGGTTAAATAGTTTGGATGGTCCACAAATATATGAAAAAATAGTCAACATCTCTAGCAATTAGTGAAATACACATTAAAACACACTGAGATCTCATCTCATGCCAGTCAAAATGGCGATTACCAAGAATCCAAGTAACAATAAACATTGGTGAGGATGTGGGAGTACACTTCTGCACTGTTGGTGGGCCTACAAATTGGTGCAGTCGCTCTGGAAAGCACCATGGAGTTCCTCAGAAAACTAGGAATGAACCCACCATTTGACCCAGCTATCCCACTCCTCAGTGAATAGCCAAAGGATTTAAAGTCAGCTACTACAGTGACACAGCCACATCAAAGTTTATAACAGCACAATTCACAATATTCACAATATCTAAGCTATGGAACTAACCAAGGTACCCTTTATTTATGAATGGAGAAAGAAAATCTGATATACACACACATATATATACACACACACACACACACACACACATATATATATATACACATACATACATATACAATGCAGTATTACTCAGACATAAAGAAAAGTGACTTTATGGCATTTCCTGGTAAATGGATGGAACTGGAGACTATCATGCTAAGTGAGAAAATCAAGTCTCAAAAAAAGACAAAGGTCAAATGCTTTCTTGATATTCGAGAACTAATCCAGAATAAGGAAAAGATCAGATGAGTAGACAAAGGGGAATGAAAGAGAGGGAGCAAGGGCTGGAGCGGTGGTTCAGCGGTTTCGGTGCTTGCCTGGCAAGCATGAGGACCCAGGTTCAAACCCCAGCACCACGTACACAGCTAAGTGTTGGAGCAACTAAGGCCATGTGAGAAACTGGGTAAAGTTGTTTCTCTCTTTGTCTCTCTCACTGTCCCTCTCTCTTTGGAAAAAAAAAAAAAAGAAAGGGAGCAAGGATGGGATAGGGAAAGTTCATGGACTATATCAGACCTAACTTTCCTATGTGCATATATGAATGTATCACAAAGAATCTCATAATATATATCAACAAGACACTAATTTTAAAAAAATCCAAACTATTAGTACGTAACAGAAAGATCAGTAGAGGGAAGAGAACAGAGAGTAGGAGGAAGGGAGGGGAAAGGAAAATACTGGGGACTATATTGGAACAAGTTATATTCCACGCTTTTATAATTATATTATTGTATATTCTATTGTCATATGCAATTAAAAAGAATCAATACAAATATAAATTCAAAAAATAAAATAAAAAAATTCATGGGATACTGCTAAAGCAGTGCCTCAGGGATTATTGATAATTTTAAACACAAATTATAAAACGGATAGTTTGGAATAGGTGGGAAGATGTAAATATGGTTTGGACATTATGTAATATTATGGAATTATTATTAAATTTCCTAGATGTGAAAATAGTACTGTGGTTATTTAGAAGAATATCCTTCTTCTTAGAAGGTACATGGTAAACTATGTGGAGGTAAAATGTCAAGATACTTGCTACTTCCAATGGTTCAGCAAAAATTTATAATTTTTATTTAGAATCTGGAAAATGACAAATTTAGAATGAATAGTGAATTTAGGAAAAGGACTTACAAGTATTTATTTTATGCTTCTCTCAACAAGTAGGTTTAAAGTTATTTCAAAATAAAAGATGGGCAGAAAATGAAAATTGACACCCCTCCCCACACAGGTGTAAGGAAAGAATGGAAACAAGATCAGACAACATCACTACCTCCTTCTTTGAGAAGTCCCTTGACACTGATATTCAGGTCAGCTTCCATGCATACTTCCTCATTCAATATGATTTTATTTTTACAATGTTAATAAATTTCATATGCACTCATTCAAACTGACATAGCCACTGTCTTGGCTTTTTGGTTGGCTGACACTGAAACCAAATCTTAAGTTGCCATAAGATTCCACCAAGCAGGTACAAAGTCTAAGATAACAAACAAAAGAACTCTTGAAATTGATATCTAAATCCCTATCAGGATGGCTTTAGGCTGGCAAGACTGGATCAGAGGGGGTGGGTGGAGCATCCTATTGGATTCTATTATTTTCCAAAGACAGAATGCTCCCTTTCACCCATCGATGGAGGGAGAACATGTACAGGGTGCTGGTCAGCCGGGCACTGCGGTTTCCAGAGTCTATTTCCAAGTACAGCATGCTGTGCCTGAGTTCCGTTGCACAGAGCAACAATGGCCTACCCTGCAGAACAGCTACTGTGAATTCAATTTTTGAGTTTCCAATGAAACAGGAATGAACACTGTGATGGCTTCAGAACAGAGTGGGCTAGCTACAAAGAAAGGATCTGGATTCAGATAGTGTGGGTGTGCGTCTGGCTCTGCTGCATATTAACTGCACAAGCTCAGAGCTGTGTTTCTCAGTGGGTGTGTTGTGGTTGCTCCGCCAGGGACAACTCTTCACTGTGCAGGACCATCCCTGCCCTACTCTCTATAGAACCAGAGCCCAAGAGTGCCTCCCAGTCCTTGAAAGGAGGACAAGAAGCATACCCACACCCTCCCTAAAGCACCCTGCCTTAGACACAGGCTAAATTTGGGAGCCTCAGATTAATCAGGCAATAATATCAGCTCTACTGTCTAAGGAGGGTTTGGGGAAGATCAGGTGCTGATGCTGCAGTTCTTTATAAACTTAAATTAGTTATACAAATGCTAGGCTAATATACATCCACAAGGCAGCCTGCAGTTAGAGGTGGGGCTGGGGGTGGGCAACCACCTGGATTGCCGGTGGGACCTATTACAGTCTTGTCAATCTAGCTGAACACCAGAATATGTGACAGCTACTTACTCTGAAAACATTTCCCCATATTAGTGCGAAATTTTGACTTATAAGTGTTGCTACAGATTAAAACCACACCGCAGTGTGAATTTTAGAGTGAAAGCAGATGGCAAAGACACAGGCTACTGTAGCAGATGAGCAGTATGGCAGCCTCAAAGTGGCATCACAGAATCTGGTTTAGGATGTCACCAAAACTGGCCTGGAATGGAAATGACACCTCTCTTGGCAAGCAAGTGATGAAAAGATTGTGGAATAATTTTAGGAATCAGGACTACAAAGTACCACGCAAGATGATGCCCAGTCCCCCCATGCACAGGTCTCATTTTCAAAATAATTAACTTTTGAGATGCTTGTTTAAAACTATTGAACAATGTTTCAGAAAGGGAATCTTAAGAGGAAGGGCAGACTAGTATATATCTTCTGGTGGAACAGAAAGCCCTGAACAAAAGCTGAGAAGGGAGAATGGAGCAGGGATCTCACAATCCAGTGCCTGAGACTGTCTGGAAAGCCTGTCAGCACGAAGCCCACTTCGGTTTTGTTTCTGGGTATAGAACCCAGGGCTTTGTGCATGCTAAGAGCATGCTCTACTGCTCAGCAATGCCCCCTCCCCACACCTCACTGTCAAACAAGCTCTTTGGGTGGTTCAGACATAGGGAGCCACAGAATGCTCCCAGGGATACTCATGGACACCTCTCCAGAGACTTCTCTGTAGTGACCCTCAGGGATCACTCCTGCTTTCATTTCATGGCCTTTACAACTCAGAATTTAAGTAAAAGTTCTTCTCTGCTCTTAGGTCTACACTTGTGTGTTTTCTTTAGGGGGGCGCTACAAAATTATTTGTTTTTACTCTGTATCCCTGCTCCTCCCCGCCATGGCATTAATGAGAAGGTATTTTCACTGGGCTCATCTGGTTTCTCTTTTATCATTTACTTTTAAGCAAAGCCTAGGAAATGCTGACCAGACAGGAAGCTCTGACCTCTCCTTTAAGGCCCAAAGTCTCAGGTATTAACAGAGAAGCAAAGGAGGCCACAGAAGGCTGGAATGAAGGGAACAGAATGGGTCAAAGGCACAGTTCTGGAAGAACAAAAGTGAAAGCAGATGTCTATTCCAGGTCAGAAGGCACCGGAAAAGAGCAGTGGAGTGGCCTGTGAGGATTACTCATGGGTTGGAGTGGGTGCTGGGCACATCATGATGAATGGACAGTTTCTCCACAGATACAACAGTATTTAGTGCCAACATGGTGTTTTTTTATAGCCTCACTCAATTCTGTTTTCCAATTCAACTTTGGTAAATTCCATTCATCTTAAAAACAGTCAGTTGATAAATATCAAGTCCCTAAATCTCTGGGCTTGGCCATCTAAAATGAGATCTTATATCCTTCTTTCTCTGGCTTTCCATGTTCACTGCATTCTTGCAAGAGGAAAGACCACCAGAAAAGAAAAATAAAGGAGAGTAAAGTTGAAGAGTTGAAGGAGTATTAAATCAAAGCTTTTGGTAAGAAAATATTTATGTCCACAGCACGTACCACACCCTTTCTGGGAAGATATTACTGGCCTAGAAGCTGGGTTAGTGTATCCCAAAATATACCTCACAAAAAAGCAGAGTTACCCTCTCAAAATAGGCTCTATAATTAAGTGAAGTCTTTTCAAGTGGATTGTTCTATATCACAACTTGACATATGTTGCTTTAATCACTCCACTTTAGCAAATAGAGCCATATTGGGCTACAAAAGCTCTCAACAACTCACATTTAAACCAGATTGTGGTGTCACTAGCAAACTGATGCAAATAAACAGCGCCGGGTACCAAAATACTCAATCTCAATCATCTGTAATGAGATCTCTCTCCTCCCTGAGCACATTTTCATCACACCAGATTCACTACCATTGATTCAAAAAGCAGAACGGCCCAGATTGAAACCCCATTTCATCTCCGAGGTCATCAGCAGACAAATACATCCAAGGAGGCTGGAGCTGAATTTTAAAGCATGAGACTTCCTCTTTTGTGTAATACTGGGACCATGCTACCTGAGACTTGCTTTTATCTTTAGGGAGCAGCATTCAGTGTGAGCCACTGGAGACCTATCGTCTGAATTTATTTAGGTCAGTTTTTGCTGAGAGTCAGGAGTAATGTAATGGATGAGGTGACTTCTTAGCAGCCCTTTCAGCCCTCTGAATTCTGAACAAATTTGTTTTCACATATTTACATATAATTACATGTTAAGATATTTAAAATTTTAAAGATACAAAGAAATGAGTACTTGCTTCTAGTATCAATTTCTCAGCCTCAGCACCATTGACATTTTAGGCTGGATCATTCTGTGTGTGCGCTGCTGTCCTGTGCGTCATAGGGCATTTAGCAGCCTCCTGCCCACTAGGTGCCACTAGCACACACCCTCCTACCCCCAGTTACGGCTTTGGATATTCCAGGTGTCTTTAGAGAGGGTGAAACTGACCCCCTGGAGGACTGCTGCTTGCTCTCATCTATGTGTTTATATCTCACTCCCTGGCATGGCCAGGAGGAAAAGGTTTTTCAAGGCGTACAAGTGTTAGTTTTAAGAATTTCAAACTTCCCCTGACTCATAATGAAGAACTGGGATCTGTGACACACTACCACCTCAAAGATTTATAAACAGCATTAGTGCTGCCTCCAACTAAGGCAGCCAGGACCTGACTTCATTTTAGTCAGAAAAAGGATGAGGACGGATTTGCTATCATCTGGCTCCTGGTCGTGATCCTTCTTGCTTTCTTGATATCCATTCTTAGAATACAGCTCAACAGAAATCCTTAATGACCCATTGCTAGGTTGAGATTGATGAGGGTCAAGGTTGGATGATGTCAATATCAAATACAGAAGTGATGCACCAGACCAAACCCTATCAGGCAGGGGCAGCATTATGGGTGCTGGGCATGTGCATAGGATGGGCATGCAGAGCAAATGTCTCCTTAAGGAGCTTTGCAGGATGGTAAAAGATGAAAACAACACCAGAGAACAGAGTCCAGGAATGGGAGAGGACAGCATCTAAATATCTGAATAGCTGGTATGTGGGAACGTGAATGGACTTCCTTAAAAGTGATGAAGAGCAGCAGATGACTCAATAAATATTTACATATTTTTCACATCCTTTCCATGTGCCAGGCACTGTGGTGACAGAAAGGAGGAAAACCAAGTCCCTGTCCTATGCAGCACATATGTAGTTCTATCTAAACACTAGATTGGTTTTTTCTTTTCCCACACTCCCTTCTCTTTCTATCCTTCTCTTTTCATTTTAACAAATTGAGATAATTGTCCAGCTGTCTGTCTAACTGCTCATTTTTTCCACTGTAAAAATTAAGATAACTTATACACAGCAAAATTCATGCTTCTAGTGTGTTTAGTTCTGGGAGTTTTTGCAAAGACGTGCAAGTGCGCACAGACCACCATAATGAAGATATGGAACATTTTTATCTCTCTCCCAAAACGTTCCTAATTGTTTATCTATTTTTTTATTTTCTTATTCAGAGGAAACATTTGTACATCTACATGGGGTACAGTATGGTGACGTGATTCATGTATATGATGTGTGATGACCAAATCTGAGTATAAGCACTTCTATCTCCACAAACGTTAGACACGTCTATGTGTTGGCAACTCTGGCTCGCTTCAAGTTATTTTGAAATCTATCATAGACTGTTGTAACCAATACTTCCCCTACTGGGGTGAAAAAAAAAATAAGAGCTAATTCCTCTTCTCGGTTTTGGTGCCCCAACAAAGTCACCTTATGCAATAGCAAGTTCCTTATCTCTGAGAAAATTTGAATTCCCCTGCTAGGGATTTTGTTGAAGAGACTTTTTGGCTGTTGGGAGTTTGGAGCAGACACCTCCTGAGGTCATGTCTATCTCTTTGATTCCATGAAACTGGAGCACGGTCACCTATAGACATATGATCTTCAACATCAGCCTACCTGCAGCAATGGTGTAAAGGCCCTCAACCCCAAACCAAATTCTTTTAGTCAAAGCTCAAAATTTTCAGTTTGATAACTGGATCTCTGAGAAGCTACAATAATAAGCATAGGCAAAAAAAAAAAAAAAAAAAAATCAAACGGAAGGTTTGTACATTAAAGCCTACAAATGGTAACTGAGGTACAAACCAAGGGTATCATCTGCCCTTAAGCGCTCTTTCTTTTCTTGGTAGTGTGGTTCAAAATAACATTAACTCCAAAACTGAAAAAAACTCAAATAATGTGATCTCATTTGGCTGCAAAGGAGACAAATAGCCAAGCTTGGCTAAGAATGGATGGCCAGGGTTACTGAAGAAGGTAAATGCCACAGAGGTTACGGAGTGAAGGCTAGAACAGGGCTGTGGTGGGCAGCTGTGCAGTGCCCTGTGACATCAAATGGATGGGTGCAAACCATCCTGGCAGCCCTTCTACTGGAAGATAACTTCTGGTGGCTTATCCTCAATGATGAATGCCCAGTCTCCAAACAAGGCTGGCTGTCATGAAGAATGACAGTTTTATTGAGCACCTACCAAGCACCAGCATTACTTGGCTCCTTTTATTCTCACAACAACTCTACAGCATTGAAAGCCTTGTTTAACAGAAGAAGAAAATGAAACCAAGAAAGGTTACGTAATAACCAATAGGTACTGAACTTGAATTTTAACGGAGGTTTCCTGACCCTAAAAAACTGCCCTTTTTATTACTGCTAGCAAGTTCTGGGTGGTTGCTGAATTAAAAATTCTTGTTCTCTTGGGCCATGGTATGCCAGTCTGTGGGAGTGCTCACAGGCATGCTGGCTTCTTAGCTTCCTTTAATTTTTCATTCCCCAAGAAGCTAGCTGCCAGTTTCTCTCTTATTTCAACAGACAAGTGATAAGGATCTTTCTGCTTCAGAGACTTCATTTTCTTCTTTTGGTCTGCAATTTGCTCATGTTACACAGCTGGCTTAGGACATCATCTAAGCTGCCATGGTGCCCTTTATCCTGCACCCCAAAGCCCTCCTAAGACTTACTGTATTTTAGAAAACTCCATATTGCTTAATAATGTTAGTGCTAAGTAGGGGGCAAATGTCATACTGTCAGAAAACACCAATTCAGCATCACATTTAATTATAAAATTCTATTTTAAGTTTAATGAAGATATAGAAGATGCAGAAAACGAGGCAGTGGCTCTCCTTCATGATCACAATTTTACAACAGAAGGTATTAGAAATAAATGCAACAACACTTACCAAAATTTCCGCCAACTATCACAAACTTTATATACACCACATGTCTTCTAAAACAGCGGCAGGACTGGTCCTAAAAAAAATTTTGAAAAATGTATCATCTAACAGGCATAATGTAACATACACTGTCCTCTTCTGGAAAAGGTAACCTCTTCTCTCTGTTTTGGGCACCCATCAACATGCCAAACTACCTAACAGTTTCCTCATTTTCACAGGAAGATGAAACCAATTACCTTGGCCCACACTAATAAAAAACCTGGACAATGAAATAAACCAGAAACTGTGCTTACAAATAGTTGGATTTTTAACCCTTTAAAATAATCAAAGAGAAGAGAACAATGGAAAAATATCTAAAACTGAACTCATAACATCCCCCCTTCCTGCCAAAGCAACCTTCCCCTTCCGCATAACATCCTTCTTCCCAGCTGTCTGTGAAATCCTGAGCAATTTTCCCAACCTTTCTTTTTGAGACTTCATTTTACTGTCTGTAAAATAGGGATTACAGCACTAACCTCAACCGGATTGCTGTGAGGATTTAATGTTATCAATTTACCAGCACATAAAGGACACTTCAGAAAGGCTTAACACAGCATCTGCCATACTGTGAGCGCTCAGTAAACAGGAGCTTCTGTCGTTATTCTCCTTGTCCCCCAGGCTTGAAAGCTAACATGGCCTTCCTCACTTCTGCTGCTGCTGGAGCTGCAGGGCTGTGCTGCGACTGGCCACTTCCCTCTCTTCTCCTGACCCTCCATCTGGTCTGCATCACGCCCTCCAGAAGCCATCTCCTCCCTCCTCGTCCACCTCTCCAGCTCTGCAAGGCATTCTTTCTTGGTGGACACACCTTCTGACTCCCCATCACCTGCACACTTATCCTTGGAATCACAGCTTGGGACTCAAGCTTATCCCAGTTTGATTTCCACATGTTCCCATCAGATGCTGCAGCTCCAGGTACCTGTCTTGCCCTGGGTCTCTAGCTGGCCAGTCCCTTTCCAAGGGCTACTGGAAGGAGGCCTACTCATTTTCTAAGGCATGGCACTTTTTTCTGTACCATGACATTCTACAGACATTTTTTCTCAAAATAATGTAGTTTTTTTTCCCTTTTCTCTTTTTTTGGGGGTGGGGGCATACCAGGGATTGAACCCAGGTGCACTTAACCATTGAGCCACATCCCCAGCCTATTTTATTTTGTATTTTGAGACAGGGTCACACAAAGTTGCTTAGGGCCTAAGTTGCTGAGGCTGGCTTTTAACTTGTGATCCTCCTGCCTCAGCCTCCCAAACCTTTGGGATTATAGTTATGGGCCACCATGTCCAGGTCGAAGTAATATTTTTAAATGCTTGAAATTAATACATGAAATATAAAGGATTCAAAATAAGCAGTATATTAATATGTAGTTATCAAAATATTTAACAAAATTGGAAAGGGCTTTTTTAAAAAAATTTGAATACTTTCCAGTGAAACTCTAATAACTCTAATAATGATTTTGAAATATCCTTTAATGATAAATGATGTGTCAGGATTTATGTAACTACAATATAATATAAAAATATTCCTGAGTTCTGTTGGGACTAGAAGCTAAGGTTACTTCCATAATAGTAGAAACTGTTAATTTCATTTAAGGGTTAATGAAATGTTAATTTTTTTTTCCCCACACAAGTTCAGACTCCTTGATATTGATCCATGGACTTCACTCTGATTGAAAGCCCCATCTATGAGGTCACTCTTATCACATTTTCTACCTTGATTTTCATAACTTGGTATTATCTTAATTCTCTTTTGTTTTTCCTTTTTAAGCTAATACTTTATTTGATATACTTTAAATAAATGTACTTACTATACTTTATTTTTTAAGTTGTAAGCCTTTTAATTTTGAGAGAAGTCCCTATTTATTTAATCTTTTCTTCCTGTACATGCACGTGGCTAATATTAATATTATCTCATATCTCTTCAGCAGTCTGTGAGGTCTTATATATGTAGATGGACCCTAAGATTTGTTTCCTGAAATTAGGAAACAAAATTTCTTTTCTTTTACTTCAGAGAGTGAATCCTTAGTCTGGGCTGACAGACAGGTGTCTGGGAATAGATCAGCTGCTCAATCATTCTACTGACACCTGACACACAGGTGGGTACCCACCGGCATGACACAAGCACAGTATCCCTGCCTTCCTAGAGTGTAGTTCAGCAGCTACCCCCCTAGCTAGTCCAGAGGACCTGGGGATCTCTCACCCTTCCATGACCTTTGCACAGGCAAGGAACCATCTGTGATTTCCTACATGTGGAGCCATGTTGGTGAGGTCAGTTAGAGTTGCCTGGCACTCATCAGGAACCAGACCAAGAACCCAGCTTCCCATCAGTCTCACAGATCTGAGCTTGTAGATTAGGGCAGGGAGGTGAATAGGTAGAATGGTGAAATTCCATCTCTCCTCCCAGTACCCTCATGAATGATGCTGTCTTTGCATATGAGATCAGATGGCAAACCACCAAAGTGACTCTCTCTGGAAGGTTTGCTTGACCTTGGTTCCCACTGAGTCTGTGATGGACCAGCCTCAGGATGGACACTGGACCATCCTCAGTTTTATAATCTTTTTCATAAACAGCTGTACCTTGGGATTCCTGTGTATTTTATCAATCAATTCATCAAATAACAGAGTAGTTCTTCCTTCCTTTTCAAATGGAGAGCATAATGATTTTCTCCTTTGTGACCATTTGCTTTGGCACAGTTCACCCCTGGCAGCATTTTCACTCCTGACATCACATCAAGTGACTCTTAGGGTGAGTGGGAGTGTATACTTCCTTCCCAATAACGACGAAGACTAATGAGCACAGGGAACAAAGGATGGACTTGGCACATTCTTTTTACATGTACATGCATCTCGTTTGAATTTCTTTTTTCTCTTTTTGAGACATGCTGGATATGTGGTATTAGTTGCCAATAAAAATGACTGAATGATAACAAAGAGGTGGCATGACTGATCTGTCTTCTGTTTCCAGAATTACAAGGTACACACTATCATGAATGAGTAATAACATTTTATGGGTGGTCCCACACAACAACATGTAGCATTTTTTTTAATGTGGAGCAGTGAGAGAAAAAGAGAGAATCAACTTTATTTAGTTATTCTTCTGGCCTTTGTTTCTCCAACACTTAGTTGTGTATGTTGTACTGGGGTTCAAAACCAGGTCCTTGCGCATGTCAGGCAAGCACTCCACTGGAGCCACTGCTCCAGCCTCTCCTTTTGGTTTCTGATATATACCACAGACTGATGTATGGCTCCTGGTTTAAAGGTAATATTTTCGTTACACACTGGGAACAAAAATCTCTACTACAGTTCTAATCTCCATGGGTTTACTGCCTCTTCCTTCTTCCTAACAGATCTATATTTCTCCAGCCTCAGTGCCTCATGGGCAGGTGGCAGCACTCTCAGCTGGACAATGGTGATGCAGCGTGTCAATTAATAGCGTTAGCATCACTTGAGAGGTCCTTAGAATCATCAGTGCTGAGGTCCTACCAAAACCAGCTTACCAGATGTACCTTAAGAGATTCCCCAGGTGTACCTTAAGAGATTCCCCAGGTGATCTGTGTGCACACTGAGGTTTGGTTCTGATCCAAGGGAAATCTGTCCTCTTGCTAGTGACTGGTTCAAGGATAGGCTTTACCAGGAGCTTCTACTAGCTCCCTGGAAGAAGCTCCTTCCTCCTGAATGTTGTATGGATATTGTGATGTCTAGAACATCTGTAGCTAACTGCTCTAGCCTCAGGATAAAACTGGTCAGAGGTAGGAAAAACACAGGGAAACAGAATGCAAGTTATTGCATTAGGTCAACCCTGAGGTCTGCACTATCTCTGAGATTCCAATAAATTTCTTATTGTTCAGAGTTTCCAATTATTTGCAGATGGAAAACTTTCAGTTCCCACTAAAGCATGATGAAAGGAAAAGAATGCCAAGGCTCTGGGTTCAGCCACATGCTGAAGAGTCAGACAAGGCAGTGCATGGAGAGACCCAAGCAACGGTTCACAGACTCATTTATTTGTTTAGGGAACTGACCCAGTAGTATTTCCGATCCTGTCAACCATCACTTGTTTGTGCATTTCCCAAAGCCTTCAAATCTGCTGGTATCAATGATCAACCAGAGGAAATGCTGATCATGTTCCAAAGTATTTTAACCAGGGTGGCCAACAGTTGTCTTCCCAAGAAGTCACATGGATGTCATTTCCTGCAAGGACAATGGGAGACTAATTGCTGGGCCTCAGCCTCCAATAGGGAAGACAACCTGTGATATGCGATTACTGCAGGGTAAATAAGGAAGAGCTCAAGGCTCTCAGAAGCCATTCCTGGATCTGCTTCAATTACTTGGGGAAAACGGAGAGGGGAAAAAAAAAAGAGCCAGCTGGTTTGAGAAAAAATATGAGTGGTAGTAGCTAGGACAGTCACCTATGCTTTTTTACACATCACTGTACTAATTAAAGACCTTTTTGAGAGACCCAAATAGATCAGCTGTTATACAAAACCATATGTGGCTTTGGTATAATTTGGCTTCACATATACGAGTGATGTCAAGGAGAACCAAATGTCTAAATGGACATTATCTCTCTGGTGTGTTCCAGCTTCCTAGCCTCAAGAGGATATTCTGGGTTTAGGCTGAGGTTAGGTTTGTTGTGTTAGCTCGATGAAGAATGTATTTTCTATCATGTAGTGGCTCACTGATTGTCTCCAAAGAATGTTTCCTTGGGTTCTATCTCCTTAGGGCTCCTTTTCTCTCAAACCCTTTTTTGCTTTTTCTTTCCTGGCACCTCATATTACTTCCACAGACTCAACTACCAACCCATGTAATGATCTTCAAACTGCATCTCTAGACTCATGCTCCCAGTTCATCTGCTACTCTTGAACAGAAAGTGCCTTGAGGATAGCAACTTGATTTTGATCACTGTTCTGTTCCCAACGCCTAGTACAGTGTCTGGCACTGGGTAAAAAATGTCTATTGAATGAATACATGAAAGGACTCACTCCAACTCTTAGAGGCTTCACAGGAGCTGTTGCTATCTCGTCTTACCTAGCCTCTCTGACTCTGGCCTTTCTTCTTATTGACATATGAACTCTCTGGATCACAATGTTGCTCAGGTCCCTCCCAGAATGTCTCAGGTAGGAAGGACTTAGCAGCCCAGCCCTGTACTTTCCAAGTGAGAAACTGGGTCCATGCAGGAAAGAGGCCTGCCCAAGTATGTACTATTATTCGTGGATTTTTTGCTGAGGCTGCTGATCCAGTGCTTTAGCTACCAGGTCAATGACTAGTACAAAAACTTGTCCTACATACTAGTGTGAGGCTTGTTATGTAGCAGGCAATAAATATTTGTTGACTGAATAAATAAATGCATCTCATACATGTATGAGTGAAACCCTCTCCAAGAGAAACATAATAATACCCTAGGATCCAAAATGGAGGTGAGAGGAGCAGCTGGAACCCTGGACCTTTTTCCCTGCAGTGCCTCTGAGCCACCTCCAGGAATCTTGGGGCATGGGGACACTGCTAGAAAACCAATGGCTTGCACAGTCAAACTGACACTCTTCAGCTTTGCCAACAAAGCCACCCACCATCATTCAAACACACCTCATCAGCCTTATCTTTCATTTCTTCTTCCTCACTCACACCTAAGCTTACCAGAGCACTTCCCAAGGGCTTTTTTCTTTCTTTTTTTCCTTTTTTTTTTTTTTTGAGAGAGGGAGAGATACAGAGAGAATCAATTTTATTTAGTTTTTCATGTGACTTTCATTGTTCCAACACTTTGTTGTGTACGTGGTGCTGGGGTTTGAACTTGTATCCTAGTGCATGCCAGGCAAGCGCCATAACCACTGAGCCAAAGCTCCAGCCCTTGGTACTTCCTTATCAAGCAATTCCCAGCCCTGCTTGCTCCTCCAAGCCTCTATTTGTTCTATTTCTTCCCTCTTACATGCCCTTACCTCCACCTTCAAGAATGGAGAACCAACCTGTCTTCAAGTCAATTCTAATAAAAATCCCTCCCTGAAGTTCCTGAAAATCCCTCCCTGAAGTTCCCCATTTCCTCCATTAGAATCAGTCTTACTCTATTTGTCCTTCTACCATAGACCTTATCACACTACCTGCTCCAAGGAAAACAGTCAGCACTTTGAGTGCAAGAACCTAGTCTACATTTGTCTTTAAACCACTGGGAACATGCCTGGCCCAATGCCTTGCACAGAGGAGAGACTCCTGTTGCATTCAAATGGCTTGATTCTTCTTAAGTTCACCTTGTGACTAAATTACACACATTTCGTGAGTGGAATTTAAGTATTCCTCGGCACTGAGTAGTTTGCGAGGCAGCCAGCACACTTTCAGATTACATTTGCTAAGGTGCAGTGTAAGTCTTTGCTGAGGGATATTTTCAAAAGCAAAGAATGGGGAGGTGGGAAAGGAGACTTTCCCTCCCCTTCACATCTCTCCTGTGGTCATGGCTGTCTTGTGCAGCAAGAGGTATGCTCTGGGCAGCTGGTGCACACAAATAACAAAATATTTAAAATACAGCCCTGACTCCTTCCATGTTGCAAGCCTAAAGTCAATTGTCTGAAAAATTAAAGAGTTCCAAATGGTAGGATAATACATTAAACAAGCAAGCACACAGACGAAGCCCAATACCCAGGGATGAGGGTGGGATCTGGCAAATACAGGGTTCCCTAGGAAACCAACCACTTTCAGACTGACTGGGGCCTTGCTTCCTCCTTGGGAGGTTAGTAAGATGCTCTGAGAAGACAGGACTGACCTATGGCCTTTCCCTTATGTCAGTTCTTCTGGCTTCACTCCAACATGCTGGATGGCCTCAAGCAAGGCTGTGGCTCTTTGCTGGAGTGGGAGTAAACACCAGAGAAAGGAGAGGAAGAGGAGGAGGAAGAGGAGGAGAAGGAAGGAGAAAAGAGATGAGTATGGAGTCACTTACCCAGCAGAAAGGAATTATTGATCACAGACAGGGTGGGAAGGTCAAATACAAAAAGCTGGCTGCTCCCTTTCATCAGCTATTGCTAGGACAAGAGGGGGTTACAGGCTCAGTGTGGGGGGAGACACCACAAATCCTCCTCAGCCAGCATTGGGGTATCTGTGGATCTGTTGTGGGCACATGGGCACACATGTGTGAGCTGAGTCATGCAAATGGATGGCTGGGGGGTAAGGGTAGCACTCCCTGCCACCATAATCTCTGTCAATCCCCAAGCCACAGCAGTAGTATTGATATAATTTCATATTATTATTACTACATATAATCTTGAAGGCCAAGGATACCCAGATTATTTGGGGAAGAAATAAATGAAGTAAATGCCATTGAATCGTCAGTTAATTGTCTGGAGGGGGAGAAAGATTTTGCTTCTGTAAGATGCATTAGAATGAGGAATATATTTATAATAATGGCAGCTTCCTTTTCTTTCTGATAATGAGTTACTGTCAGGTGATCATATCACTTTTTTATCAGGTAAAAAAGAAAAGAAAATAAAAGATCTGTTTTTGGAGTGCACTTGAAATATCTGACTTGTCTTTTAAATCCATTCTGGATAGAACTGCTGCTTTGCTATAATTCATGTGCAGCTACTGGACATGTCTCTTCCAACCAGACACTACTTCCAAGACATTCTGGGCTGATTTCTGGGCACTTAATGTCATGATGCTGATCAAGGTTAACAACTGCATGTGAAAAGCCCCTATACTACAGGCTGGTTAAAATATCAGAATCCCAGAATCTTTGGGGCTGGGTGTGATGTGAAGAATACCTAGTCTGATGGTTTTAAAGAAGCTATTTTTTTTTAAGCACCAGAGTTTACTCTCCTCACCCCCACATATGCACTTCCAATGGGCTATGGGAGAAAAGGACAAATTCCCCCAGTGGTAGCTATCAACCTGGCCCATGTGGCACTTTTAGGTAAACCTAAGGTTCTAGGAACACAGAGCAATGTAGCTGCAAATCTGAGTGTGGAGAAAAATCAGCCTCCACCAGATGGGAGGAAGAGGCAAGGGAGAATCCTTCTCTAGGGCCTTTGGATGGAGCACAGCCAAGCCAACACCTTGAATTTGGACATCCATCCAAGTAGGAGAGAACAAAGTTCTGTTATGCTAAGTCACACACTTTGTGATTCTCTGTTATAGCAGCCTTAGGGAATGAATATATTTAGTATCCATATGAAAAAATAATCTTAATTTCTACCTTACATCACACAAAAATCAGTTCCAGATAGGTGATGGAACTAAATGTGAAAGCTAACATAATAAAACTTTTAGAAAACAATACGTAGAATACCTTCATACCTTGCAATAGGTAAAGATTTTGAAAAATGATACAAAGAAGTGTTGAGCATGAAGGAACAATATATTAATTTAGACTATACTAAAATTAAGAATGTCTTCACCAAATGACAACGGAGTCAAAAGGCCAGAGCTCTGAGGGATCGGTGAGGATATGGAGCATGTGGAAGCTGCTTACACCACTGGTGGGGGTGTCAACTGGAAACTGGCAGTGTGCACAAAAGCTGAACACACACATATCCTGTGACCCAGGATCTCACCACCCAGGAGTCTATCCTACAGAAATACTGTGTACACACATCCACCAACAGGTACAGGAAGGTTCCCAGCAGTACTACTGATAGAAACCCCAAACTGGAACAACTTAAAAGCCCACCTACAATAGAAGGACTAAATAAATTTTGATCTATTATACCATATCATATTTTGCAGCAATGAGATCTACAGCAAACTGTAGATCATAACAACATGGGTACAGTCTTATTTATATAAAATTCATAATAGATAAAACCAGCCTTAAAGCATGCTACTAGTGACCGTTGGTGGAAGTTGGGTGGGCAGGGATATACAAGGGTCTGAGGAGGCTTCAAGCATTTGAGTGATCTCCATCTGGCTACTGCTTACAAAGGACAGTTCACTTTGTGAAAAACTCGTTATCAGTGTACTTAACAATTTGTGCACTTTTTTTTTTCATGAATGCTATACTTCAGTTTTTAAAAAATCTCAGAAAATAAATCTTGGGGTTGATCAGAAACAAAACAGAGCTCTTGTAAGTACTGAGAGAGAAAGAGCACAGCAATTTAACTTAAGCAAGATAATTAAAAAATTTGCTGCACTAAAAGCTTAAAAGTGCCATTTCATTAAATTGTGTTTTTTATTCATTTAAGATGATTGTTATGCCAAAGCTATTTTATTATTATATGTCAGGATGGCATGAAGCAAACAGTTTCAAAATAAAATTACCACAACCTTTTAATTTTATCTTACTGGGTTCTTAAAGGGAAGATCTGGATATTCAAGTCCAATCTTTTCCTGAACATCACAGTTTCCTGAGGCCTTGATTTATGGTCTGCAACATCCCTAGAAGGGAAAGCCCAGGAAAAGGGGGTCTTCTCTCTGTGGGCACAGAGCAGACACTCAAGAGCTCTCTTCCAGAGATCAGCTCACCGTTGCCTTTGCAGACTTGCTGTGGACAGCGTCAGACAGTCTGGAATTCTGAAAACAGCTCGCAGAACACCATTCCTGCCTTTGTGAATTTCCAGGTTCTTCAAATGCTCACTCCGGAATACACACACTCAGGAAACCGGGCCAGAGTCCTGATCTACCTCATACAGAGGCAGGGAGATTCTGTCCTTCAGTCTTGGGGACAGCTTGACCTCTGCCTTCTGCCAAGCATTCTCCTGATTCTGGTCACACATTATCATTACACACATATGCAACACGATGGCCCTAATGGCCTTTGAAATAAATCCCTTGGTTAGTAGGAACTGCAGAGCCAGACTAGCTTTCCCAGGTAGCTTTGTTTCCTGAACCCTCTGGTAAGACAGATCGACCTGGTTGGACCAGAACCTGAGACAGCAGATGGCCTCCACAGGAAGTGAGAGAGCCATGCACACCAGGGCCTACATTCTGGGCTGGGAGAGGAACTGTAAAGGGCTGTGGAGTATATGGATTCCAAAGCAGGAAACCTTACTCAGCTTACCCTTGGCCTGAGGGGCCAGGCCCTGGAACTCTGCTGCTCTCCCACATTGTCTGTGAGGGATTCTGGGCCTTTCTTTAGTTATTCTATTACCTAGATATCAGCTTCCCAGAGAAGACCCCACCTTGGACTCAAGCTCTGTTGTTCCTGTGCACAATTTCTGATGCTAACTCTATTCCTGATTTTACCATCTGACAGATAAAATTATGTGGGTCCTTTAAGAGGGTTTCTGCTTTTCCCTGGTTGGCATTCTTCCTAGTAAGAAAATAACATTTGACTTTTAAATCTTTTTTTTAATCATGAGTGCCAAAGAGATTTTCCTCAGAAAATATAGGTAAATCCCAAGAGTCAATTGTGATATTCGATTAAGAATTTACATGGACAGAGGAAAGTCATCCAGGTTGATTCCTTGAGAGCCTCTTAGCTAGATGACTGAGCTCTGCCATCCAGGACAGAGGTCACAAAATACAGCCCGTGGCCTGCTGCTTGCTTTTAAACAGCACATCCATTAGGAATGCTTTTTACATTTTTAAATGGTTGAAAACAAATTGAGAATATTTTGTGACACATGGAACTTATATGAAATTCAAATTTCATTGTCCATAAATGAAGTTGTATTGGCACCCAGCCATATCCATTTATTTAAGTATTTGTCTATGGCTGCTTTCACATGACAATAGCAGAATTGTCTCACTGGACCACAAGGCCTGCAAAGATGACAATATTTACTATCTGGCCCACCCTGAGCTAAGGTGATTGCTTTGCGTGCAGAAGCTGTCCACTCTGATCTACTTACGTCTCTTTCATGTGCTTTGTGCCTCTGCAGCTGTCTTCACAATCAGCCACAGGCCAGACCAAATGCTGGTTCCAATTTCCCCTGAACCAGGTAAACAACTCAACCCACTAGTGCAGTGTTGCTCAACCTGGGGTCTGAAATCAGTTCAGTGGGTCATGAGGTTCAATATAGTTGGTTGTAACCAGAATTTACTTTAATGAAATGAGAAAAACATCAAGGGCATTGTTATGGGCTAGATAGTGACACCCTCCCCCCACCCCGCAGTGTTCATATGTTGAAGCTTTAACCCCAGCACACCTTAGAATCTGACAGTATTTGGAGACAGTTTTTAAGAGGAAATGAAGTTAAAATGAGGTCACAAGAGTGGACCCCAATCCAATGAGTGATATCCTTTCATGAGGAGGAAATCTGGACATAGACAAAAGGAAGCTCTTGTGAAGACACTGGGAGGAGACAGCCACTTACAGACCAAATAGAGAAGCCACAAAGAAACCAACCTAGCCAGCATATTGATCTCAGACATCCAGTGTCTACAACTGTGAGGAAATAAATTTTTGTTTTTTACGCCACCCAGTCAGTGATATTAAACTCTAGCAGTCCCAGAAAACTTACACAAGCATATACATAGCAATGTTTTAGGGGAACTTTTTTTCAAGCACACATGTGTATTATAGACTTGCAATATAAAAACGTATTAAATTCTGTGTGTCAGGCCAAAATAAATTGAATAACAAGGTACTGGAAGGAGTAATATAAATATTTGGTAACAAAATCACTAACAGAAGGGTATTCTCATTGATCCCTGAAAAAGAGGAGAGGAAAAGAGCACTTGCTGAATGAACGCATTGGGTTTCCCTACTGGGTGTTTTTTTTTTTTTTTTTTTTTTTTTTTGATTCCAGGGCCTCACACATGCTAGGCAAGTGCTCTACCACTGAACTCCACCTCGGCCCCATATCAGACACTTTGCACATACCACTTCATTTAGTCCTCACAGGAATCCTCTGTGATGGTTCATGTTTCATGATAAAGACACTAAACCACAGAGAGATTGAGTAAGTCACTCGAAGTGGCAGAGCCAGGTATATCTGACTTCAAAGCTTACAGTTTATTGTTTATCATGAATCAATTTCTATGTATCTGAGAATACGCTGTAGTTAGACAATAAAAAGAGACATTTATTTATTTATTTATTATTTTTAGAGAGAGAGAAAGAATCAACATTATTTTTTCTTCTGGCCTTTGTTTCTTCAACACTTGTGTATGTGGTGCTAGGGTTCGAACCCAGGTCCTTGTGCTTGGCTAGGCAATTGCTCCAGCCAAAACAAAACAAAACAAAACAAAATTATAAGTAATAGTAGTTGACATTTACTGGATACTTAGTATTGTCAGGTTCTGTGCTGGGCTTCACACAAAAGACCTCACTTCATCCTTATTAACAACCCTAAGGAGTAAGTTTGACCCCTATTTTTCAGTTGAAGCACTGACTCTAGAAGAAATTCATTAACTTGCCCAAGATTGCAAAGCTATGAGTTGCAGACCTACAATTTGAATCCCCATTAGTGTGACATTTGAGCTATAGCTCTTGCCCACCACAAACTCTCCTTTAAATCAACTATATTCATTGCCAACCTAAGTATATGACTGTTTAACTGGTAGTCTCTACTTGAAGAAAAAGCAACGTATATATCCAATAAGTACTAACTGAGAAAATACTATGTGCCAGGCCTTCTCCCAAGAACTGAGGATACAATGGTGAACAAAACAGGCAGAAATCTTACCATCATGGTGAACACATGGGTTTTTAAAAAATGCTAAATGATATAACTATACTATGTAGATGAAAATCAGCTCATGGGTAAGGGTAGTGGTAAGTACCATTCAGATGTGCTGAAGAGACAGGCCAAAGAAATGCAGAAACTGTAGAAAACAGAACAAGGTCGATAAGAAGAAATCTCTGATAATTTCATGTAACAACTCCGGTATCTGGGTTTACGTATAATGTGGTCATGTCTTGTCTAAAAGTAGATTGGAAGTTTCTCAATGTCAGGGTCTATTTCATGTTTTACAAAAATCTCCCTTTGTGCTTGACAATGTACATAGTAGTTTTAATTTACTTTTTTAAAAGTTGTTTTCGAGGGGAATGTTATTTATGGACTAATCAATTAATAACAAGTCAGTCAACTCTTGGGAAGTCTCAGTAGAAGAGGATAGATCTTGCTCAGTGCTATCAAGGATCTGAACAATGAAATAATCATCTAACTAGAAGAATTTTAGCTAAGTCAAATGAAATACAGCTACAGTGCTTAAATAAAAATAAATGTCCAGTTAAAAAAATGTGAGAAAAAATTAGGCTGAATGAAAGGAAACCGGAACATGAAATATTAAAAATTTTGGCATATCTATGGAAAATATATTTCTCTTAAGGATTCTTTTCTTTTAATTTTATTTAGGATTTTTTATGCATAGACAACTTGTATTTTTTGTAGTTAAGTCTATTAATCCTTCCATCAAGATATAACCAGAGAACAAAAAATAAAAAATAATTTTTTAAAAAAAGATACAACCAGAGGGGACCTGGATGTGGCTCAGTGGTACAGTACTTGCCTGTCAGGCACCAATGCCCAGATTTGATCTCTAGCACTACAAAAAAGGAAAAAAAAGAAAAAAGAAAATACAACCAGAGAAGCAAATGTTTTGACACCAGAACGTTTACAATAGGGTTATTTATATTAACTATAAGAATTTTTATTTGCATAGTATTAGGATGGTATTTGGCTAAATTAGTCTTTTCACACAATAGAAAACTTCATAGTTATTTAATCACATCAGAAAATTAGCACAATTTAATATTCAATGAAAGAAGCAAGATCAAAATCACATGATAAATGTAATATATATGCATACCACCCACACAAAAAAGGGAAATATTTATATCATAACATTACTCTATTAATACTGGTGTAATTAAAAGATTCTTATTTTCTTCTTTAAAGTGCACCACATTTTCTACAATGAAAACTTGAAAGTCAAGAAAAATATTAAAAACCTTTTAAACAAGTTTAAATCAAAGAGAAGATTTACCTACAGTACCTCCACTGTGCATCTGTGGTTTGCTGAGGAGTTGGCCACTAGAGTCTTCAGATGTCACCACCATGAGTGGCAAATTTTGGTAATGTTATTTGAAAATATATGTTTCTAAACTCACTTGTGAAGAGCTTTCAAAATAGATTCAGCAGTGGTCAAGGGCAGTTATCAGGACGGAATGGTAAATTATAATGAATTCTTTGGCTGCAACAATATGTTCACTTAATACATATTTATTATTTACTGAGTGTCTATCAAGCTCCAGGCACCTGTTTGGTACCAGAGGGTCAAATTAGGTCTCTGGGAACAAAGGACCCATGGGGCTGACATTGGTCCTGTGCTTCCAGACCTAAGTAAGATGCAGCAGAAGGCAGGGCTGGGCAGCAATGAAGTGGCTCACCCTCAGGTTCCCCACCCCCAATCTGGGTTCTGATCCTCCTTAGATCTGTAGCCCTGAGAAAGGCTGGCTTCACCTCTCTGGCTCCAGCTACTTCATTTGTAAAACTGGGATAATCCTGACCCAGTTTGAAGCACTGTGGGGAAGAATAAGTGCAAAGAATTCTAGGCTTGTTTTTAATCTTTCCAGTGCCAGATGGATTCTACTTGTTAATGGGCAGTGTTGCTTCCTTCCTTTGGAAATTGTATATTTGTTCTTTAAGAGTAAAAAAAAGGGCTGAAATGAGGTTCATGATTAAAGGGATATTTTGTCTTTTTCTTCCTCAGAATATACAGATTCACAATTACAGAAATAAATATATAGTGTCCCAACCCCTGACAAAAGTAAAGGGAGCTTAAGGTTCCAAAAGTACAGTAATATTCCAAGGGCAAAGTTAGGCAAGAGGCCACCAGTAATTACAGAACTAATTCCATTATGATCAGCATTTCAAAATCTTAAAATTTAACTCATACTCTCCCCTTTCTCCTGCTTAGAAAGGGTAATTTTAAAAAATCAACTTTATAAAACAAATTTTATAACATTTCTAAGAAGTTAAGACTAAAGGACACTGAAAGGATATACTAACCATTATGTCTAAATCAGACCATAAATGTGCAAATATCTCCTCTTGCTCTCCTAAACTGAGCTCATTTTCCAAACACTGGGAACATCAGTATAAATTAATGTCTTATTATAGACAGAAGGGCAGGGGAGGGGAGCACAGAGCCTGAAGATGAGGTGTTTTCAGAGAGACCTTCCCCCTTATTGGCTGATAAGGGGGAGCGGGAGCCAGTGACTGAACACAGAAGAAGCAAGGCTCTAAATTCCCAGGGAAGAATGGGGAACATTAGGGAAATTTTCTAGATACAAAACACCGCTTCTATAACAACTTCAGAGTTTTTGCAGTCCTGCCACAGCAAGGATTGGCAAATGGAATGTTCAAACAGCTTCACAGACACCTGGTCTAGCATCCCCTTCTTCGTTTTGTGATGTTATGTGAATAACCACCCAGGCCAGGCTAAGCAAGAATGGTGCACATGAACCAATGCTTCTGTTTACTTGGTTCTGCCCAGTGGGTAGCAATGGATTCGAGTCTCATCCTCATGCTCCTGTGCCTTCTCCACCCATTACTTCTGAGCCTCCCAAACACTCCAGCTCCCGGTGCCAATGTGTAGGAGCAGCAGCCATGGTGGCATTTCCAACACTGATACTTGATTAAATATGAATGAACCTTGCAACTTCTGACCCAGGCGGGGCAGCACTGCACGGACGGCAAGCGTGGAGGTTAACTCTGAAGGGCATGATGAGTAAGTTCTGACAGACTCAGTAATTGCTCTACTTTTAAAATAGGAGTTGTAAAAATTATCTTTAAAATGTTTGTTGATGCCCTGTGGGTATGAGTCACTTTGTGAAGCAGGATCAAAATGGATCTTCTTATTATGGGTTTCTGCCAGCTCTTTGATTCTAAACAACTTTATTAATGTTAATAGGAGTTATGCACACATCAATGAGAGAATAACTTCCTTGGGTTTAGGGGACCTACAATTAATGATCTGTAATAAGCAACGTAAAATGCTTTTTAATTTTCTTTCAAGTAATGATATACTTCCCTGGAAGAGCTGAAAATTAGGCACAGGTCTCTGCCCAGTATAGGAAAGGCCAGGGGGATGGGAAAATAAGGCTCTCAAGCTCTTTGGTGGCTCTGCAAGGAGGTCCTAGTTGTCACTGGGGCGAGGGCAGGCGTGGGGGCACATACAACTTGCTGAAGAGATGACAAATGTGATCAAGGAAAAGGCCCAGAGTGAGACTGACGCAGAAGGAATTTACTACCATCTAAAACAGACAACTGCAGCAGTGCTTCCCAAATCTGTCACAGCATCGTTCCACTTCTTCAGAGCACAAGTTAATACTTCAGTGACTCCCCAAAATACCAAGACAAGATGGGAATCTAAGTTGCAAGGATGAGGCAGCAGAATTCCTAATGAACAGATTATCTGCAGTGGCACAGAGCCCTCCCTCCAACTTCTGCAAACCCAGCTTTCAATTTAACCCTCTCCTGCCCAGGCCCGTGATGCTCTCCTCAACTCTTCTCATGGTGAATCAAATGTCAGATCACTGATATCCTCTGAGAGTAATGAGTGGTACCCACAGGGCAGCGGCGGAGAACATGCATTAAGCGACAAATGCCCAAATTCCATGATTTAAAAGAGACTAGATCACAATTTTAATGTAACAACCTCAATATAGTATATGTTGTTCCATATTTAATCTCCTTAAGTTTCCTTACATTTTGTCCTAATGCTTAACAGATAGTAAAGACTTCTTTCAACAAACAAGATCCACAACACTGAGGACTGGATAGATGATACACAGCCGCAGATGTAAGGGGTTGTCTGCACATCGTTACTCAGAGCCTAGTTTCACTCCTGAGAGATCTGGAAACATGCTTGCACCACCTACAATGCTGCAAGTGGTCACGCTGTCCTCTCACCTCTGGCAGCAGTGGGGCAGTTCTTTGGCTCAGTGGTCACCTCCCACCTGGCAAACTTTAGAGCACTTTGGGTTTAAAACGTATTAAACTTAGCCATTCTAATGTAACTCATTTCTACTACAATTAAGGCAGGGCTTCATACACTGTGTACGTTTTTTGTTTGTTTGAGGACAGGTGGCTTTTCACCAGAGTTCCCTGTTTTTCCTGTAACCTTTGCTTTGTTACCCTGAAGCACAATAAATAGTTAATTCTTAGGACATGTACTGGTAACTGAACAAACATTTATAGGGAGAGAAACTGTTGGTTGAGGAAATGATTGACTGGGTAATGCTGGAATATAAAAATTCAACAGAACTTCCATTCCACTCATGGATACACATGGGAATATATCATTCGATCTCAATTATCAATAACTGGGAGTCTCTCCAGTGGTCCAGATTACACTAGAAAAACATAAGCCAGCTACAAAAAGAGCAAGTGCTTCTGAGACCAGGATATGGTTTTGGATTACTCCCTCCTTTCACTTCCACTAGTAATAGAGATACCTATTGGTGTTCTGGAAACATATCTATGAACAGACTTTGAGAAAAGGGCTTTGCTTCTTGCATGGAATGAATTTGCTGGGCCCCAGAAGAAGATCTCTGTGTAACAGGTGACTGAACAGGGTCCCAGATACTGGGTAGGTGGCCATGAAGACACTAGAGAAATATAAGGCACTATCTCATTATTCAAAATGCTTGCAGCCTACAAGGCAGATAAGTTAGTTGACGCATCCCAAATCAACGATGCGATACTTAACCACTGGCTATTTACCAAGATGGACATACAATGCATCTTAAAGAAATTAGGTAAAACTTCAGAATTTCTCAATCATATTTTTCTTGGCTAGGAAATCACAAAATCTGGTACCAGAACATGACCAGAATCCAGCTGCAGTTCCGAGAATGGAAACAAGTAGCCTTGCTGTTGATCTACTTTTCTCTAGTAAAAAGGACCCACCAACTTTGGGGATTGTTCATAGGCTCCTCCATCTGCCTCAGAACAGCTGCTTCCAACTAGGTTGTTCCCAGGGTGTGCTGCTTCTTCATATGAGCACTGTTCCCAGCTACTTGATATATATTTAAATTTTCTAAATCAGATGCCTGCCAGGTATACAAATTAGTCAGTCTCTAAAAGTATTAATTCTATCACTTCAAATATTTGGGCTTTATTAGAAAAAAAAATTTTTTAAACCATGCCAATTTTATGACTGGACTGTGGAAGTGAGGTTTTGCCTTATGAATAGTTTTTTTAAATCAAGAGATAACATTAATAAATATCTAAGAGGGTTTTTTATTCTCAAGCCACTCTGAGTTGAGGACGGCTGATAAAGTCATGAGGCCAATCAGATCCTTGACAGTCTATTCAACATGTGTCCTCCGTTTTCTAGCTTGTTTCATATTCCCCAATCTGTAAAGAGAAGTCAAGGAAGAACGTTGTTAAGGTCATAGAAGGAAGAGGCCCACTTCACAGTATTTAGAGCCAGTGACTCCTGGGGATAGGTGGGGAAAGAACACCAAGATACAGGGCAATATAAGGACCCTGAACAACAGGGTGCCTTACCTATGGCTTTGACTGGCTAATGCTTAACACTATCACTCCTGATGTATAAAAGACACAACTTGTCAAGAGTAGGTTCCTTTTGCAGCCAACAGTACATATGTAGAGTCACCTGAAGAAATAATCTGTGGGAGACAGATGCATACAGAATTTCAGCTTCTTAAAGATATCATAGTACAATAACAGGGGATATTTTGCTTTCCAAGGAAATACTAGGAAACATTCATCAAGTCAGGAATGGAGCAAACCACATGAAAGGAGAACAAGAAAAGCATCCTCTTTCCCAGAAATGACCTTCTCCCCTCTAAACAGTTTCCCACGTGCTAATTTAGTGAGGGGATAAGACAGTGTGAATATAGTCACTGGTTTCACTGAAGTCCTCTCATGCTCAAATCCACAGTTTATGTTGAAAGCTGCTAAAGTAAACCAAATAAACTTTAAGAGAACATTTCATTCTTGTGAATTTAAAAGCCAAGAGGAGATATCATGGTCCTGAAAATATAGAAAGGCCATACTTAAGGATTCAGGAAAAATAGGGCAAGGTCATGCTTTGGGGCATATTCACATCTCCTGCCACCAAGAAATCCTCTTCCCTGGAGGAACAAGGTGTGAAAACCTCATCCTGAGAGGAGTACCTTCCTTCATTTTCTCGGAACCTTCCTTTCTTCTCCACAGGGCACTGCAAGGGTCTCTGGGAGTTCATAAAGTGAACAATTGCTCTATAACATTTCTGTTCCAGAGAGGAATGGAATACATTGCAAAACCATTGTTTTTTGTTTTCTTTTTGTTTTTTAAGCCAGAGGTAGCAAAACTTTAGGTTTCTCTTTCATTCTGCCAAGCAAAAGTTGGGTTTGGGAACCATACATGACATGCCCAGTATTACGTGCCAAAGTAATGAGGGGCCTAACCTTAATATTTGATCCTTAGCTTTTGCTAACTAAATGCAAACCATCCCCAGCCTCCTGGTAACAAGGGACTACCTAGGCAGCGCTTACACCACCAGAAACGGAAATGAGGGCTGCGACTCATAAGCAGAACGTGGCCCTGCCCACACAGTGCCTGGTGCCCTAGTGCTGTGTGGAAACTGAGAGGGTTCGATAAGAACTAGCTGTGTCAGCACCACCCTGTAGAAGGAACTCAGTGAGGACCTGAGAAACCCAGATTCTGCTCTAGCTCCTCTGGTCATTTTTCCTGTGACCTGAATTGTCACATGGCCTCCTCAGTCCTTGGCTTTCTTAGAAGACCAAGGCTAGGGTGAGTGATTCTAGGCCTGCTTTCACCCTAACCTTGGGGTTAACCTCCAGCAGCATCTTGCAGCTGGTGTTAGTCCACCTGAAGGGCCCTGCACCTCACTCCTGTGCCCTCTATGCCACCTGACACACCACCAGAAGGCTCAACATGTGCTTATGAGCTGGCAGTTTGGTCCTGTGATGCATTCTCCATGGATGGTCAAGGGGGAGGAAGACCCGCTTTAAAGGCTTCTTTCCACCAACCAAGAGACTGTCCACCACCATCCCTCTGTGCCTTTCACTGAAGTTCCCACAGAACTGCAAACTTCAATCACTCAGCCACTGTGAACACTGCCAGATAAAATTCACAATTTCAGATAAACAATTTGGGACACACTTATATTTAAAAATGGTTCACTGCTGATCTGAAATCCAAATTTAACAGGGCAGCTTGGGCTTTTTTATTTGTTAAATTTGGCAACCCTGCACATGGGAAACACTGCTGTTTTTGGTGTTGGGTACCAGACTGCCTGCCTCACCTAGCCAGTCTTCATACAGAATCAAACCACTGCTGGTCTAACTCCTGTCCTGGGTCAATGGGGTTCAAGTCCTTTCTCCTTCATCCTCCTTCCCACCCTATCTCTGCCCACTTCTGCTCCTCATATAGGGGACCCCCACATCCCCCAACTGTCTACTGACCACTTTCCAACCAAGCCTCCTTACCTTGGCTGGTGGAGTCCATTCATACACATGTGTCACTGATCACTTGATGCGTCATCAACCTCCTCTGAAGCAACTACCTTTTTCTAAAGGTCATTTACAGCCTCAAATTAAAACAATCAAATTACAGGCCTTCTAAAAAGTGAAGTGAAAAAAGATGTAGGCTGTGTGAATGACAGGCACTGAGAGTGGAGCGGCAGGCATCACTGGGGAGTTGGCTCTCACAACGATTCACCTAAAGCACCCTGCTGTTCCTAGTGTCTTCTTTTCTCCTCTTCCGAACCCATAATAGTGCTCATGGTGTTTGAGGACCTTATGGACAAGGAACAAAGGGAAGAGAGAAGTGCAATGGGATGAAGCAGGAAGTTGGATTTAACTTATGAACTGGTTTCCTCACTGCCACTGGCCTTCAAGGAGTCCTACATGACTCCAAGGGAACCTTAGCAACAGCACCTAAGTCAGATTTTTTTGACCACCTTGTATTCAGAGATGGAGTAATTTTACAAAGCTTGTAACTTCTGGTGCCTGAACTTTAGTCAAAAATAACTCCAGGAGCCATTTAGAACCATCTCTCTTTCCAGAGCACATTAGTCTACATGGTTGTAGACAAAAGCTAACAGAAGAGGTCCATCAGTACTCCTCAAGCACGTCCTGCTGGCCAGGGAGAGTCTCCTTGGGTCTAGCACTGCCCTCCTGGAAGGACCTGCCCCTCAGTTATTCTATCCAGGGTAACTCTTTCCCTTACTGTCTCGAATCCATCAGCTAAAAGCACTTCACCAAACCACCAAATGGAAGAGACATAAAATGGACAAAATGGAAAAATAGAATAAAATAGTTTACTATCCTTCTCAAGCAATTAGCCCTCAGCAAAGTGACCCTCCCCTGACCTTCTGGTAAGACAGAACTGTCATGTGTCCTGGTCCACTACTGGAGGTGAGTTGAGTTATTCCTAAGTTGGGACTGTGAAATTTGGACTTATAATTCTGCACACACACTGCCCAGTAGCTGGAGATAGCAGGGGTCTGCCCCTGCCCCACTGACTCAGCAGAATACACCTGCTAATTATCTTTGTAGTTTTGCCCTGAGATTAGGATGCGATTTTTTTTAGATGTTCATAAAGTGCTAGTGGGGATGGGGAGGGTCACTGTCTGAGAATGTCACATGCCCCAAGAGCTTTATACTCTCATTTAATCCTCCCAATAGCCTAAGGAGAAAGGAATCCCTTGGTCCAAGCAGAATCTGAGCTTGTGTCTCTTGGTCACCAGCGCCTGCTGTCTACCATGCCCTATTTGTTCAATCCAGGCTACTGAGCTCTGACTTCCCCTGGGATAGTGCAAGGTTGATTCTTCCCCAGGCGTGCTCACTGACAGACACAGACTAAGCATTTCATGGGCCTATAACAAGAGCTCCACTGAAGAGACTTATTTTAACAGAGGACTTATTTATAACTTTTTTTTTTGCAGCAAAACAGTGTCCATTATTCAGATAATTACATTTCATATCTTGAGATATACTTTGGTAGTCTCCAAGAAAGTCTTCTTAGCAGACAATGGTGAGGAACTCTGTGGCAAGACAGACGCTAGGCTTTAACAGAAAACAGTCTCTTCTCTTCAAAATCCTCCACAGTGAGCCAGAGGAATGTGATCCCTCTTGCTAATGTATCGGTTCACTGATGTTTACTAGGAGTCGAAAGTGCAATTATTCTCTTCTTTCTCACGTTAGTCTTATTTTTTTGCCTTATATTCGCAGGATAATTCTTATTTACAACCAGAAGGTATTTATCTTGATCATTCACTTTGCACCCTGAAGTTTCAGAAGTTCAACGTGGTATAGAACATGTTGCCCTTAAAGCTGGGGTCAGAGGTCAGTCCCTCTGGAACCAGTTAGCTTTGCTGTGTTTCAAAGGCACCAAGCGGCAAATCTGCAAATGCACCCTCTAGCAGTCGGGGTACCAACAGGAGACTGGGGGTACCCTCAAATCACGACAACTTGAGGGGAACTTAACAAAGGGGTATTTACAATGAAATGAGCAGGGCACAGGCAAACCATAAGGCCTAGAGTGATCCAGTAATGAGAGCAAAGCAGGAAGGAGAAGGCTTTATTACACCCAAGGCCTGAAGGGGTCAGGTGAGGGAACAGACCCCTTAGACTGGGATAGAAATGATGGTGGAGAGGGCTGCCCACAGGAGTCACTATAGGTTGCTGCTTGTCAGGAAAGACCCCACAGGAAATAAATACCCTGACCTGATTTTCCTCCCTCCCTCCAATCACTGGGTTCCCTTGCTAAATCCAACTAGAAACCAGAGGTGAAGGAGCCCATTAAGGTAGTGCACGGAAGTCATTTTGCTGGGGCCCAAAGAGTAGTGGAGAAGGGTGGAGAGTGTTTGGATTCAGAGTAGTGTGGGGAAGATGCCTGATATAAAACCTGGAAAGAAATCACACCAGGGAGTGTCAAACCCCCACCACCAACATCACAGAGAATAGCAACCCCCACACAACTGAGCTGTGCTACCCCACTTGAAGCATCTGATGCTTACAGGTATCTGCAATTTTAAAAGGGCAGAACTTTGTCCAGGCAAAGATGTATTTAAAAAATAACTTCACAAATTACTTATCAGTACTTATGGGGTACCTATTTGGGGAAAGAAATAATATTTCACTTTTGCCTTATAGAAAAGGTCTTGGTATATTTTATGTTCAACTCAACAGAGCTATGACCGAGGAAAAATGTCCGGTTTTATAAGTCCTTGCTGCTATTATTTTCAAAAATAAATATACCAGAGAAAAGGAGAATATTTCAGATTTTTTAAGTAGAAAAATAGTAAGTTTCAATTGCACAGAGTCCACTGCACAAGGGACCCACTGTTTTCTTTTTAATGTATGTTTTTCCAGTTAGGTTTTACTTCCATCTTAGCAGACAAGTGCATAATGCTTCCAGGTGGCCTGAAAGAAATGGTTTCAGGGATAGGTTCATCCCATCTTTCAACTTTCACATCACTAACATTAATTCCACAAAGCTTAAGAAGTTCTCAGGAGGCTTCATGCTTGACTGGCATTCTCTACTCTTCGGTCACCTTCAGTGGGTATCCATGAGTGATTTTCCAGTTCTCTGTATGAGTGTGTTTCTTCTCACTGGTGTAGGTGAAGGAAGCAGTCTCCTGAGTTCCCTGAATTGGCTGTGTGGTACTTGGTGACACAGGGAATCGTGTATGTGTCTAAGGATACCTCAGGTGCTGTCAGAGGCACTCAGAGGTGTTCCGTGGTACTAAATAACCCAAAACCATAAAATGAGAACCTGTGCTTTTTTTCAATACTTTTCATGTTTTCTCAAACACCAAAGTCTCAGGTGGATGGTGGCATGCCTGGGATACTCCTCTGTAATACCTACTAACCCCCTCCTTTATCAGACAGGTACAGCTTTAGACTTGGGGTTGATTTTAATTTATCTCTAATAATACTGGTTCTACTTGAGGTGGTCATGTAAAGATTTTTAAAATATCAAAATCTGGTAGAAAAAATTGAAGGGAAAACATGTGGTATACAAATGACTAAAGTTTGGCAATCTGATATAATGCTAAATGTACCCCATGAGTCATAGACACCTAGGTTTTAGTTCTAATTGCCACCGAATAGGCAATAATAATAAATTTTATTGCCTTATAAAGAGGTGATCCTTTTCACTGAAAGTAGTAGCTCTTCTGGCCACAGAGCTGCAACTTAGAATAATAAAAATTTAGTAAAAATACTTTGTAATCTGAATTCTGTCTTGTTCATAATATTACAGAGATGCTCGTGATAAGTGACTAAAATTAAGGTCTAAATATTTATATTAGTAGTGGGATGAAAATAAGGGGATAAAAATTAGGAAGGGAGAGGAGAAGTTAAATGCTGCTCTCTGTTCACTAGCACCAGGACTAACAAGCTGGCCTTTGGCTGTCACTGAAATGTGAAGAGAAAGAAAACCTCTGATTCACATTAGGCCCTCATTGAGAGTATTACAGGGCATTCTGCAGAACTGAATTACAAAAGCAATCTGTCATGGTATGTGAATCCTTTTGATGTTGGTCTGGTAAAAATACTGCATATTCTGTGGTGCTGAGCAGGGAAAACACTTTGAATAGTCACCTCCCACATGAACTGTGAATCTGGCATTTTTGTTCAGCTGTTTCACTCCAACTCACCCAAAACTCCAAATTCTAACCTCTTGAAAAATTTACAATAATGTTCATGTTCCTTTCACATTAGGATGTCAGGAAACACTAGCTTAACCAAGGCATGGTGCCTTTTCTTCTCACAAGGCGAGTGTCACACCCACTTCAAGCATGCCTGCACACCCTTGCTGACTCCCACTGCTCCCAAGTCCAAAGCCTCCCTATGGGCAGAGTGACAAAGGAATGCTGCCCCACTCACTCCAGGAAGAGGTATTCAAAATAAAGTGTCCTGTCCTTCTCAACCTTTCTTTGTTAAATCCCACATGTCAGCCGACCTCACTCTGGAGTGGGTGCCCTTTTCCTATACACTGTCTGTTGTTTACTTGTTTTAAAAATATTTCTACAATGCATCCATTGTTTTCCATTCACTATATAATTGTATGATACATTGGCAATCAACTGTTCTTCCATGAATAAAAGTGTATTTACCAAAGAATAACAAGTTGGTTGGCACTGGGAGCAGGCCTAGCCCAGCACCAACTGATGTATATTGCAAATATGTCTGTCCTTGGCATTCTGTCCTTGTGGGGATATAAGTAGTCAGTAGTTGTTAATTTTAGGACCTCAGTTTCAACCACACAAGGTAGAAAAATGTTTTTTCATGATGTATAATTTCTTTTGTGAATTTCTTTAGACTAAGTTGCTAGAATTACAGGAAATACTTTAATTTTACTTCAGTCATAGTTTATATTCAAAAGGAAAGGCTTTAAACCTGTCCTAATAGGTAGTAGATGATTTTGGGAGGTGTTCATAAAACACAGTGTTGAGACCTATAAATATAAGCACTGCCATTACTGGACAATATGGATCAAATGCTTCTGGACTCTTTATTTTAACAGAATACAGCTTCACAAAGAGACTTGCTTGAGGACAAAGGGCAGAACAGGGGATCAGAAAACAGTCTCACAAAGCACATCTATACTATATGTTCTGTTGGGTGACTATGTCACCCTTGTCCCCTTCAATGGGAATTTGTTCTGCCTCCAGTTTAACAGCAGGTCATATGACCATAGCTTGCCCACCAAATGATTGTACGGGGAGAAAAAACTGACACAAGAAAGGCTCACCCCTCTGCTGGTAGGAACCCATAAGTAGTGTGGCTTGGCTTAAAAAGAGAAATCAAATCAATAAGAATGCTCTGCCAGGAATTCAGAATTAGAAAATGGGGAGGTTGATACTAGTTAGCTAAATTAATAGATCATATAGACTTGGATGCTACAGGGGCCATTTAGGGGCCAGCAGGGGAAGTTAGTCTATAGACCTGAAGAATGGAGTGGACAGAGGACAGAGACACTACAGACTTACAGAGACTTGTAGGCTTAAGACATGTAGAGCAGGCTCCATTCCTAATGGCTTCTGGCTCTCAAGAGGGCTGCTACTTCCTGTTCTCAAATTCTGAGTTCTGTCCATATAAGAGTCACAAACTCTCTTCACCTGAGGCATCTTTAACAGGTCTCCGCTCCCACAACTGAAACAAGCTCTGAACAGGGGAATGACCCACAGAGGTTCTATTAGTACCTGAAGTACTAATGATTGCAGAGAGAATGTCCCCAATGATATGAAATAAAACTAAGTGAAAGAAGATATGCAAGCCTTTAAATGACAAAACCAACACTCAAAGGCCATGGCAGTCAGAATAATCAAGAGGTAATTGTTGGAGTTACAGGTGAAATCTTATATGTAGGATTTAAAAAAGCATTTGTATAAGGACAGGATAGCGGCAAGCCAGGAAAACCAATTGGGTCAGCATCTCATATGCCCTGATTGAACCACATCTGGAGAACTTATCTCCTTCTCTGCCAGAAAGATGGGACTATATTTGCTCTGTTCACTTAGAAATATTATGGTGAGGTACTAATGAGCAAATGCATGTAGTAATCTTGAAAACAGCAATGCTCCATAAAAAAGCATTCCGTTTTTTGCTATTAAGTGATTAATAAAACTCCCATACTAGGTTACCTGAAATTTTTTAGCTTCCTTTAATCCCAGGACCCAACATTGCTCTAAAAACAATAACTTTCTCATTGAAATGTTTGTGTGTGTATACATGCACATTTTTAATTTTAGAGAAGCTTAGAGTAAGCGAAAAAGGCTGGATTCAGTATCCACCAAGTTTTGTCCTCAAAAAACCATTTCAGGTAGAAAATATTTCTGAATTGCTGCTCTATAAATATAACTAATAATTATCCTCCTAGGAAGAATATTTGAGAAGAACAACATGCACATTGGTTCCCTGGTGAGTGGTGGAGAAAGAGAAGGCTAGTGTTTGGTCCATCTGATATATGAAGACAGTTGCTGGTTCTCCAGGTAGTATGGCTAACCAGGAAAGCTGTGGTCTTGAAATTGTAGCACAAAGGAAAAAACCTATACTTCAGCTCCCAGGGATCATGCCCAAGAACCTCTCAGCATATGGACAGTGTGCAAAAAGTTTATGGAAATGTATGGTACTGAACCTGGCTCAACTCAAGGGCAGCATTTTGAAGAGCCTTCTACATCCTTGGGTGGAAGTTAGAGAATTGTCAGGCTAACTTGGTTAAAGGGAAAAGCAGAGCAGCTGCTCTCATCACTGTGTCTAAATAAGCAAGGGGCATTTGGGAGAACAGGGTTGTGACTGGCTGGGCACAAGGGTGCCAGACCTCTGGGAGGAGGCAGGGCAGATGGTGATGCTTCAGGAGAGTGTAGCTGAAATGCCCACAGCAAAACCCCGGGACTCTTTCATCTAAATGGATGTATTAATGGCTCCCATGGAGCGGGTATAAGAGGGCTTAGCACATATGCCTTGTCTACTGTACTGGCTGTAAATAACCCATGTGCTTGTCTGTGCCATCTGCTTGGTGTGCACTTTGTGGAACTGTGTGAAGAAAAAAAGTGGGGATAAATGGCTAGAAATAATTTAGTTGCATGCTTAGAAACCAAATAAAACCAAATATGCTTGCACAGCTAAATTATTACACTTCCTTTAAGAGAGTAATTAAACCAGGAATGATCCCATTTTTATAAAGGAGTAGACTGGACAGTAGGAGGCTATACACCTTCCGAAAGGTCAAAAAGCAGCTCTCAGACACAGAACAAGGCCAGAGACAAGTCTCCTACCACTGAATCTAATCAATCCTGAGTTAGTCACACTTAACCATTCTCAAGTAAAAGTTCTTCATCTATAAATGAGGGGTATGTCACTCACCTTCCTCAGAGCAGTATTTGAGGATTAACTCAAGTCTGAAACATGGAGTTCTTTATATAAAGGACATTATGAACATGTGAAATGCTTTTATATCCTCTATGAAGTGTCAAGTGTACATTACTCATTGTTGCCATAATATGCACAGGGAGATTGCTCATAAATTTTTTTTCATCATTTCAGTACCGAGGATTGAATCCAGGGGTGCTTAACTACTGAGCCACATTCCCAGCCCTTTTTATTTTTTATTTTGAGACAGGGTCTTGCTAAGTTGCTTAGCACCTTGCTAAATTGCTGAGATTGGCTTTAAACCTGCAATCCTCCTCCCTTGGCCTACTTAATCCTTGGCATTATAGGCATGGGTCACCGCACCCGGCCTATACTATTTACTTCTAATTTTAATGATAAGATGCACACTAAGTTGTGTTGTAAAATCATAAACTTTATGCAAGTAATTTCCATATTATACAACTGGATTTGTGTTTTCAAAAGTTAAATATCTGGTATTTTTCTTCTTCTAGATCTGTAGTTTTCTACTATTTAATGACTTGAAAAAGTTCAACAGAGCACCCAACAACTTCAAGAAATTCTTAAAAGCTGGCATAAGCAAATAACCTAGGTTAAGAAATGCAACTTTGGGAGAAGAATCCTATTGCATTAATCTAATTTACAAATTATGCTTCATCCTGTTGGAATCCCCAGAAATAATATGGGTTAAATCTTGATAAAATGAATTTCCAAGATTGCGCAAGTACTTTTTTTTTTTTTTCAGATAAAGAAAGCGTGTCCCAATTTTATTTATTTTTTTTTCATCTGTTTTTTGTATTTCTGACAGTTGTGTATGTACTGCTGGGGTTAAAACCCAGGTACTTGAGCAACCCAGCCAAGCGTTCTACTGCTGAGCTACCTCTCCAGCCCTTTTTATGGCCTTGAACTTTGAGTTCACCAGAATTTGCTTAAAAGAAAGGAGAGGTAGTGAGTATAGTGGTTAAGAGTTAGCATGCAGGGCTGGAGCAGTGGCTCAGCAGTTACATTGCTTGCCTGGCATGCACAAAGATGTGGGTTTGAACCCCAGCACGACACACACAATGAAGTGTCAAAGCAACAAAAGCCATATGAAAAACTAAATAAAAAAAAATTGATTCTCTCTCACTGTCCCTCCCTTTAAAAAAAAAAAAAAAAAGAGTCAGCCTTCAGGCTTCAGACCCCTGCACTGTAAAAAGTAATCAAACTATGGACTTAATCAGCTACTTCACCTCGCCATCAACACCTCTCCATTCTGCCACCTACAAAATGGAGATAACAGTAACTCCCACCTCATAGTATTTCCAAGAAGCATCAGTAAAGGCCTTTAGAACATGGTAGGTTCTCAATACATGTCACAGAGTCCTTCGTTGAGTGGTAACAGAATTTGCACAGATGCCAGAGTGTCATCAAAGAGGTGGTCCTTGAAATTTGAAAGTGGATTAAAGATTGGTGGAGAGCTCCTGATATTTCTAAGTTCCCGTGGACAGAAGTGACAAGAAGCTAGAGGGAAATGGCTCTTGTTTCCAATCTATCCTCCTGCGACAAGAGCTGAAATAGAGAGTGGGGTCCACCTGGAAGCAGCACTAGCAAACCTTATTTTCTCATCCTATCCTAGAGTAACTCACTGCCATTCTGACTTATGTTCATTCTGTTAAAAGAAAGGAAAACGTTTGCTTTGGAGGAGTTTTGTTGTTGTCATCATTTTTTTAACTAAAGATAACTGTTGACATGGGATTTTTTTTTTTTTTTTTTTTTTTAGTTTTTCAACTCCTCCAGGAGGTAAATTTCTACCTTCCCTTTCAACAAAAGGTTGAAAATAATTAAGATCCTGATATATACTGTATTGAATTAGAGCAAGCAAATTCAAGCCTAAATTATGAATTTCACCCAGGGATGAGGATATTTTCAAGGATGGATGCTAAATGCAATACATATTTTTATATGTATTATATGTATTTATATGTATTATATGGTTATCTGAGCCTTCAAAAAACAGTCCCATACTTGTTCTATAACAAAAATTGGAAGATACCAATAAAGGCAATGCTTTTTCAACTAAAATGAATGTACATGCAAATCCTACTGCAGTAGGGGCAGAAATGCAACTGAGGATTTGACTGTTGAACACATAAAGCTTGAGTGTGAGAATATTTGAGCTGGGAAAACTTTACGAAATTAATTCCCGGACAATGTCATCATGTGAGGCAGGAAAACTGGTGAACTCACAATCTCACGTGCATTTGTGCTTTAAAGAAGGTTTCACAATTAGACTTGGCTTCCCTTAAAATAAATTTGATAAACAAAACTTTAATATCAACTATTCAAATAATACAATTATCTCATGAAGTCCTGGTCAGCCACACTGGAAGAGACCTAGAAAGTAGAGGAAGATCCAGAGCAGCTGCCTGTTCAGGATGTCCACGTTCAGTGAGGCAAACCCCCACACATCCTGCCCCCCAGTGTCCCCCCGAAAAAACCCGTCCTGCTGGGAGTGGAAGCGGTGGACTGACTTCTGCTGCAGCCTCCTGTGGTCTGAAAACTCTTTAAACATTTGTTTCACCAAGTGGCCGAGAAAACAGTGTATTATTTCTGACTGCACAACAAGCAGCAGATTAACAATGAGGAGAAAATGAAATGCATGTAGTTTTAATCGTCTTAAATATCTTCCAATTACACTTAACCTTCATTCTTATAAAAAATTTATTACAAATAAACATGAACAAAATTATCTATTAAACCAGTGTAAAAAATAAATCTAGATAACCTTCCTGCTCATTGTTTAATAATGAAGGTTACATATTTGCTGAGACGCAAAATGCTGTAGTTTTAGTATTGTTCCATTTCTATAAGATAAGTAGCTAGAGGAAAAAATACTAGAATAAAATATCACAAAGACCAGGACACATCAGTCATCCATGAATGATGGATTTCAATAAAGGAGTTATATCCTTCTCTAATTCTTCTAATCTAATTTAAATTTCTTATAATAATAATATATTTATTATATTAAGTGCCAGAAGTGTGTAATATGCTTTCTTCATCTCATAGATCCTCCTAGCTTCACAAGGTGGGTACTGCTATTCCTGCAGATGTGGAAGCAGAGGCCAAGGCAAGGTACACTTGAGGGAAGGGGACTAGAACTCACGCAAATATGCCTCATAACCATTATGCTACTGCTGAATTTCACACATGGTCAGCAGGGAAACCAGTATTTTTAAAGAGACATAAATGCTGCACAACAGGTGATAAACTAAATGGGGACAAAATGCTTCTAGGCATTTACCACTTAAGATTTTATTAGGAACTCCTTAGATACCTCTATGATTGTGTTGTATTTACAAAACTGTGGCAACTTCTTGAAAACAAAAGAAAACCAATCAAGATGTAGAAGTTTAAACAGATATTAAACTCAAAGGGTAAATTTTACCTAGGACACACCAGCAACTACCAGATTTAAATCCCATGTGATAGCTACCCAGTGTTAAACCCAACTTGGTTCAAACTGACCTTGCAGAAGAAAGTGGAAAAGATTTTCCCCTTTAAGAGGGATAAAGTTAAGATAATAGATAATAAAGAAAAAAGAGACCACCTGGAGGTCACCATTTCTTGGTAGTTAAAACTTCCATTCCACACACTAAAAATCAAAGAAATATAAGTCGAAACCGTGGAATGTCATTCTTTACCTATAATATTTGCAAAGATGTTAACCAGTGAAAACATTATCATAAGAGCACTGAAAAACTGTTATCATATTACACTTTTAGAAGAGAGTGATTAGGCAATAAATATGGATCCAACATCAAAATGTGCAAACCCACTGACCAGCCAATTCTCCTAGGAACTCATCCTAAGGAGAAACATAAGTATGCAACGACATATGTTGCAGACATATGTTGATGTTCAATGCATGCTGCTGATAACCAAGAAACCAGTAATAACCTAAATATTCATAGAGAAGTTTCCTGCTGCTGTATCCCCGACATTCAGTGAAGTGTCTACTGCATGGAAGGACTAAAAATAAACAGTGGATGAATGACTGGTAACATGAATAAATTAGTAGGACACAGTTATACTAACTGAATTTTATATGCAGGCATTTAAGTTTTTATGTAAAACTATATTCAGCAACATAGCAAGAAGTCTACAGTGTTAAGCGGTCAAATGAAATAAAGACTGGCCTGTGTAGTACAATCCCAATTACGTAAAGCCACATCCATGTCTACCTGTGTGTGTGGAGATTTCCAGAAGGGTAATATAGGTGGGTTTTTTTTACTTTTTTCTTTGCATTTTTATGTACTGTTTGGATTTTAAAAAAGAATACTAACCACATACTTCTACTTGGCTGGGGGAATTTCTGTCCTTTTAAATTTTTATCCCACTCAGTTGATAACACTATTTAGTAATAGATGACATAATTTCATAATTAACATAATTTCTTCCTTTTGATTTCTCAAATATTGCTATACTAGAAGTATATCTTTTCTGCAAGTTTCTCCTATAACATCCTCCAAAGAGAATAAACACAAGGCATACCCATTTCAAACAGATGCAGTAGATGCCCTGGGAGCCATCTCACTGAAATGAGACTCTCAATGCACACTCTTTCACTACTTCAACTTTCTCTGTTTCTAACCCTTCCGAACCCATCTTATTAACTTTCTGGCTGACCCTCACTGTTGGAGGATGCTTTCCTGGGCTCTGTACCCTCCAATGCATTCACTATTGATGGCCTCCATTTGTGTCAGCTCCACACACAAAGACCTCAAGTTATTTGCCAAAGAGACACTGCTTTTCTTGACTGCTGGGCTGAGTTTAAAAGTAGATAGCTTGTATTTATAACTAATAGTTTTGCTTTCAATCCAGGAGAAAATATATAATCATTCCTTGATAAACAAATGACAAAGTGTCCCTCTTTGGATTCCAACAAGGGCAATGTGATTCTTCCATTGGGGCACTGTCTGGTTACAACAGTGCTCTGCTGCAATTCTGGCCAGCTTCTGAAAGCAGGAGTCAGGGCCAACAAACACTGCATCTATGCACATGTGCCCTGAAGAATCAGCCAACTGTGAGAATGGAAAAGAGAACACAGATGACCAGATAACTGGCAAGTCTCCTCCTCTGGATGTCATTTATCTAAATTACAGAAATTTGTTGACTTCACTGAATGTCAGGAATATAGCAGCAGGAAACTTCTCTATGTATGAATATTTAGGTTATTACTGTTTTCTCTGTTATCAGCAGCATGCATTGAACATCAACGTATATCTGCAACATATGTCTTTGCATACTTATGTTTCTCCTTAGGATGAGTTCCTAGGGGAACTGGCCAGTCAGTGGGTTATGCCATGCTGATGCCTGTGTTCACCAAGCCAAGAAGGTTTATCTCTTTCCCCCAAATAATCCTGCACAAAGAGAAAGGTGGAGGTCTGAGAGAAACAGAACTGCTGGAAGAAAACACACATCTGCTACTTCCTTCTTGCAACTCTTGAGTGCAACATCAATCCAGGGGGTGGTGAGAATTTTTGCAATATATGTCCAACATACAAAGCATTCTTAGTACATCAGGTGTGAGGGTGGTTGGCTTGATCTGATCAAGATGACTGTTAGATTTAATGTTGCAAATACTTTTTTTTTTAAAGGCACCTTTGCGTATGAAGATAAGTCTACAGGCGTGAACTCTGGGTTGCATTTTCAGTGGTAGTGATCATTTGTAATCATACTTATTTGAGGCCAGCACCATTCCTTTGCCAGAAGGTTGGCCAGCCTACTACACTGTTCCATTCCATGGGCCACCTAAAATATGAGAGCAGACTACAGTCCGCATCAGGAGTCCAGCTCCATCCTCAGCAACAGGGCCCTGAGCTTTTGCCTTGCTGTTGCTGGCTAGTTTCCTTCTGTGCTGCCATCATGTGCCTCATCTACCCAGAGCTGTCTGCATCTGAGCCACAGCTATTTCCTGAGGGATATAACCTCAACAAACTTGGGGGGGGGGCGGACAAGAAAACCAACACAGAGCATGATCTCATGCTGTTGTGCTGCTGTCTCTCTAAGTTGTAACAGCGTGGCAGCTCCCGGATTTACAAATAGCACTTGACCCTCTTTTTTCTCTTTCCCTAACTTCTCTCCCTCATTGCCTGACTATGTACCTCTTGGACGATGATATCTGGACTTTGCTTCTCCAGCTCACTAGGCTACAAAAAAATGTCCTTGGAAATTACCAGCAGCCTCTTAACTTCCCTGCTGTCAGCCTCCAGAACCTGATGCCTAACACTCTCAGGGGTTCTTTTTCTAGTCTTGGCTAGGATAGATTATCAAGACCACACCACTCTCTTCCTCATTTTGGCTGGAAGTCCAGAGACTCAGAGTGAGTCCAGTCTCTTTCATCCCTCCTTAATCCCCCACATCCAGGCTGCCTGCCCCCTGCAGTCCTGGAGATCAGTGTTCAAAAGACTTAGTTTTCACCAAGGTTTATTGCAGATAAAATAAGATTCCCAAAAGAAGTCTGTAAACTTCACTACACTGTACAAATACAGTATGGGCATAATCATTTCACTTCTCTTCTGTTCTCATCTGAAGTCATTTGAATTCTTATTCCAACATATAAATCCTTCTGAAATCTGAATCACTCTAAGCATCAGACTAGATTTCAGCTCATTACTGATAATGGAGTAATTCACTCCCCCACCCCTACCTTATATCCAAATAAAATTTTAAAATATTATTCCCATACACTCACCCTTGGCGTCTCCTCCAGAGGGTCTGGCGATGAGAAGTTATTAAAGAGTATTTAAAAGTCTCATTTTAACTTGGGAGTGAGAAACTTATCCTACCCTGACAAAAACAGCTTAAGGATGAATTCCAAACACCCAAGTGTTATTTTCTTCACCCCACAAACCCCAGAACATTACACGACAATGACACAATCTTGGATGGCATCCCACAGCTATCAGATGATAAATATTTTCATTGGTTTCTTCTTAAATCAGGGCTATTAACAGCAGCATGATACTGAATGAGAACCCTCAGCAATAGACTCAAATTGTATTTGACAAGGTTCACTTTATAAACCTCAACTATTTTCCTACTGAAGAGATGTTGTATTAAGGCAATTCTGTTTATACAACCAGTGTGCATTTATATTCCCTTTAAAGAGTACTGATAGTTTTATGAAGAATGAATTGCATACAAAATACCAGCTTCCTTGGCAAGATGCCAAAACACACACTCACTTAAGATACACAAAACAAAAACAACCAGCAACCAATACCTCTTTAACTGAAACAAACGGCATGCAGATTTCTCTGTTGAACGGCAGAGTGATCTTAATGAGAAAGCAAAGTTGATATATTACTGCTAGGAAATGACCTGAAAAACTGATTAATTGTATCTTATAATAATTGAAACAAGCTGGGTGCGGTGACAAACACCTGTAATCCAAACTACTCAGAAGGCTGAGGCAGGAGGATTGCAAGTTCAAGACCAGCCTCCTCAGCAACTTAGGGAGACCCTGTCTCAAAATAAAATAAAGGTAAAAAGGGTTAGGGAGCTGAGCAGTGGCTCAGTGGTAGAGAGCTTGCCTGGCATATATGAGGACCTGGGTTCGATCCTCAGCACCACATATAGAAGTAAGTATTGGGAAAACAAAAACCAGATGAAAAAATAAACTCTCTCTTTTATTAAAAAGGGGGAGGCTGGAGATATAGCTCAGTAGTAGAGTGCCCCTGCATTCAAACCTCAGTGCCACACAAAATTATATTAATATGTTTACTATGAAGGTTAGGACATTTATGTTTGAATCTCAATTATGATTTAATATTATATATATAATACAAATTACAATGATTTAACGTAATATGCAAAAAAAAAAAAACCCAACATTTACTCATTTATTCAGTGAACACGTATTGACAGGTACTTTGTTAGGGGAATATGAGAGTCATAATGATAAAAAATAACTAAAACAGCAGAGGAAGAAGCAGCAAAGCACAGTAAGAGAGATAAAACAAAGGAAATTCAGAAGAGGGTGGAGCCATGGAGGACAGTGCTGAGAGGCACCACAGCACCATCAGAGAGTGGTGGAGGAGGAGGACCTGAGAGAGGGCTTGCTTCAAAGAAAGAGAAGCCTCTAACTTGAAATGTGCCTGTTTCGGCGGGACAGCAGCAGTGGTAAATAACTCTGCAGCAAACAGGGCATGGTGGCACACGCCTGTAATCCCAGTGGCACAGGAGGCTGAGGCAGGAGGATCAAAGCCAGCTTCAGCAAGTTGGCGAGACCCTGTTTCAAAATAAAAAATAAAAATGGGTGGGGCTGTTGCTCAGTGGTAAAGCCCCCTGGGTTCAATCCCTAGCACCTCCCACCCCCCCAAAAAAAGCCTATGACAGGGTGAAAATGGAGTGTGGGAAATGAACTGCAGGGACAAATCAATTGCCACAGGATAGGTAAGAAACATGAGTGAAGTGAGCTGGGAACAAGGGAAAGGAGGCCACCCTGTCTGCCTCTTTCAGGCTCCCCAAGGGATACAGAAAAATATTTGTACATTTTATAAAAATCTAAGTGCAAATGTGATTGTGGCCAACACTTGTGGCCGGAGACTACATTGTGGAGACACACGAGGAACCATACAGAGGCTCAATGGGGTGGCCACTGGGCAAATCCAGCCCCAGCAATGGCTGCCAGGAGGCTGGCACAATATTGCCAGATCAACCTATTTTTAAAAAGAAGCCAAAAATCTAGATTTCTGTGTGTTTTTTTTTTTAAATGTGTGAACTATCATGACTTTAAATGCTAGTTCAAAAAAAATTTTTTTTTTAACTAGACTAGGCAAAATTTGTCTGCAGGGCACCTATTGCATTGAGACTGTCTATAATACTGGCATAAGATATACCCCTTCTTTCTTTTTAAAGAATGAGAATTTTTCACATGTTGTCCTACTTTATTTTTAAAATACCCAACATCTGAATTAAGGCAGTGTTCCCTTTCCTTCCTTTAAGATTTTACATATCTACATGCTCTGCTGGTAAACATTTAACCCAAACTCTTATATCATGGGGATGTAACAGACCTCTGCTGGTACAAGTGTTAAAATGTGTGTTGGGTGGGAAGCACAAATTAACTGGTGATTTTTAAAAAGGAAAACACGAGGAAGGGCAAAAATTCTCATACAAAATACACAAACACTCAAGTTGACTTTCAGTTTATCAAATTTCCTCAGGAAAGACCTTCCCATTTGCAACTGACTTACATTGTAACAGCACATTCAACAATTTCATTAGAAATCTATTTCTAATCAGTTCAGCATATCACAGTGCCTCGGGACAGAAAGCAAGAAGTACATAATGTCGTCAGCTAGGGATATTGGGCATGTGGAAGTCAAATAACACCTTTCATGGGAAAATAGTTTGACCAGCATTGCATTTCTGAAGGAAATGTTTCAACAATCAATACTCCTCTGTGAGTGCATGGTTTTTAAAAGATTCTCTGCAAACTCTGAACAACTGAAAAACACCCCTTCTAACAGGTGAAGAAAGTACCTGGCAGTGACTCATGTGTGATAAGGTCACCTGGTGGGCCACTGCCACAGGATCTGTCTAAGCCTACTTCACCTCATTGTAGTCTTCACAGCTTCTTAGGAGATAGTTAGAATGACGGTAAATGAGTGCTTCTGTTTCCAAATGACTTTCTGCCTGAGGAAGCAAATACAATCTCAGGCACCTGGAAACAGAACTCCTGGGACATTCTTCTGCACACCAGGCTTATCTTTCCACTGGAATCTAGATGAGAACCTTGACATCGTCCCTTTCGAGCGTGTTACCACCCCGTGACATGCTCCTGACCTTCCCGTGTTCCTCTCTCTCTCCAATACATTTTCTGTCCTGAGCCCCTCGTCTTCAGCTCACAAACAGTTCTGCCCCAGTTCATGTTTCCCTGCTCACTCTGGCACTTCTGTTTGGCCTAGTTGCTCTCATTCATTACTCTGGATTTCCCTTTGTATTTAGGTTTGGATTAAACCATTTTCCTTCTCTGATCTCTTATCTCTTCTGTTTCTAACTCTTTCCCCTCCATCACTCCCTGTCCAAATTAACACTAGCTTTCATCAAGGTGTTACCAGGCAGCCACAAAACGCCTCCCTGTATACCCTCACCTCTAACGCTCTTTTTTGTGTCAAGTTCACAAATTCACACAAGGAACCAATGTGTTTGTTGGAAAGCATCTTTATCTTATACTTGTGAAAAATGAGCTGCTTAGTTTCCTGTATTCTTCTTTGTGCTCTGCAAGCATAACCTCAGATGGCCAGGCCTAACATCAGCCCCATGTTGTTTGTAAAACCTGCTAAAAAACTGAAAGAGTCAGAGCCATCACCTCTGATGTATTGGAACAGCTCTCCAAGATCTTGTGTGATTTCTCTGGACTGTGGACAGAGAATCCAAGAAAGCTCCCCCTGTTTCCAAATAAGAAAAAATTCTACTCCCCAAGGTTTCTGAGAACCCCCTCCTTTCCAGTTAGCTACTATGCTTGCTGAAAAACAGATTTAGCTGCTTCAGTACAAACACTAAAGAGTAGTTTTATAATCCAAATAACATGGAGTCTCTGGAGTTTATGTTATTTAGAGGTAGCATCATATGGAAGGAAGAGCACAATTTTTATAACTTGGCAGACCTGGGCTCAAATCCTAATATTCTCTTATGTGATTTGAGCCAGGTTACTTAACTTCTCTACTTCAGTTTTTCCATCAGTAAACTGAAGATATCAATACCTACATGTAGGATTTCTATGAGGATTAAACTGTAAGAAGTAACATAGAAGGATGTCTAGCATAGCACAGAATAAGCAATGCAGCACATGTCCCCAGGCTTTCTTCCACCCACTGCTGAAGTGAGTTCCCACTCTGCCTCCTGGTTCTTCCCTTTGCCCACCCTTCTGGGAACAATTCAAGCCTGGCCTACTTACTATGCTGAATCAGGAGAAAAGTAAAAGAACATGTGGGCCATGTTTAGGAAAGTTTAGGGCACAAGTGTGTACGGGCTGTAGAGTGTGAGTAGAGCTTAGGGACTTCAAGGAGGATTGCTGTAGATTCTGTGTGCCTTCAGTGGCACTGAGAAATACAAGTAAGGAATTAGCTATTTTGAAATTACTGCAACAGTCTTGTTCAATAACTTTCTCAACTCTAAAATCATTCAAAACTGGATCTGAAACTGGAGACATAAGAGTTAGAGCAAGCATTCTATCAGGTTTGTTTACTATTTCATTATCCAAATATGGGAGTGAAGGGGCCACAGGCAAGAGCTTGGAAGGGGAGGTGAAAACAACTGTGCTCCTACTTCTTGCAGAAGGAATGTAGGGAGGCCAGGGCGGTGGGGACTGATGGTCAGAGGCTGGACGCCAGGCCCAGGACCCACCCCTGATTTACTCTGATTCTAGTGAGTCGTTAGCATTTCTGTGTTTCAGTTTCTTCCCTTGTAAAAGGGCAGGATGGGAGGGCTGGATTATTATGGCACACCAGTTGGCCTCTTAAAACTTGTTTGGAGGTATGCCAGCAGCTCGGTCCTCCCAACTTTGGCTACTACTGCTCCTTAAGCAGCAGCAGAAGTGTGGGCGAGTGAGTGTGCATGTGTACACACATACACATAGATGTATGTGTATATAGATGGGTAAACACACACACACACACAAATTCTGGAGGTACCCCTGTGCAAACCACTAGATCATTTTAAAAGAAAGCCTTCTAAACTGTCCAAACTAGAACATACCCAAATCTGAAAAGATGAATAAATTTCCTTTCCTGAAATATTCCAAAGGAGAAGTTTATAGCCTCCCCACTAATGATGTGCTTGATTTTCTCACAGCTCTAATAACGGAAAAGTTCCTCTTTGCTACATTTTAAAATTATCCTCCAGCACTCCCCATTCTCCTTACACAATTTTTTGCTTCCACACAGGGCACGTCACCTTCTGACAGCTACATGATTTACTTGTGTATTAATATTTACTGTTTATCATCTCTTTTCCCCAACCACAACAAAGTAACCTTGTTCATCCGTTTATTCCAAGCACTCCCAGGTACCAGGTATTCCACAAACATTTGTGATTTGAGTTCTTCGTTTAATCCTTTGGTAGAAATCTTAAACCTATGGGGCTAGAAGAGACCTAGAAGGGACGTTTAGAGATGAGCTGAGGCCTTAGGAGGGAATGTCTTTCCTCCAAGCACACACAACTTTCCCAATCTCTTATCAAGCCTCTTCCCACTTCACTCAGTGGCTCTGCACACAGCTGTGATCCTGGGGGAAAAGATGGCCTGGGTGGGAGGTGGCCAACGAGAGAGGCCAACTCTGAACTCATCTAAAGCAAGAGAGTCAGACAGAACAGGCCATAACATTTATTTACAGAACAGTAAAGCCTTGCAGAATAATAATAGTTTATGCAGCAGCAGCAGCTTTCATCTAAAGATCTTGGAGAGCTTATGAAGTTCTCACCCCACAAAGTGAGGTATCATTATCTGCTCTTGGTCAAGTGAGTCAAGAAGAGTTAAGAAGCTGGGTGCTCCTTGGCCCCAGTGCAGGCTGGTTCAAAGACTTTGGGGCTCTGGGTCCTGGCCACAGTTCTTTTCATCCTTATCAACATCTAAAACAGTGTAATAAAGTTACACCCCCTGCAGTCGCCACTCCAGCTTGTTCTTCTTTAGGCATCCCCATAACCACTCAGGCCTGTGCTACGTTTTGAGCCAGTGTACACAGGAGTGACAATGGGCATTTGGGGTACTGAATCAGGCTGTGCCTCCTGTCAGGTCATCAGTGCCCGAGACTTCCTGAGCTAATTCCTAGAGAAATACCAACCATAGCAACATCTGAGGTACACTGAAGCTTTTGGAGGTAGAAAGAATTTTTTTTTATTTCCTCAGTTTACTGCCCTTTGACCTGCATACTCTTTCCATCTGTGGAAGACAAACCCATTTGGTTGATGTTTGGGCCAACCCACACAGTTACAATGCTTGTAATCGCTCTTCAATTACTTAGGAACTACATTAAGGGCCAATTAGATCCAATCAACACAGCGAGCCCTGCAGGGGAACCCCTCAGAGTCTGACTAGGTGGCCTTCTTCCTGGAGACCAGAGGCAGTGGATTCTGCAACCTGAGGGTCCTCATGGTTGAGCTTTCCTCAGCCCTGTTGCAGAGGCAGGGGCTCCCTCCTTCACTCCCCTAGCCAGCGACAGTGCCAGGCTATCCACTCACACCTACATGTCTTCAGCACCACAGTGGCCTGTCCCCATGCCCAGTTTATGCCATTATCTTGAGCTCAGGCGCTCTTGTTACAGTCAGTTGGCCATGTACCCTGTGAGCTTCCTCCTCTTCTACAGTTCCTGGGATTATGCTGCCAATCTTGCTCTTTGGCTGAGAGCTTCCTGGCTAAACTCCCCAGCCAGCATCCTGAGGTTTCTGGGCCCTCAGATCAAGAGGAACTTTTTACTAAGCTCAGGATTTCCCAAAATGTTTTCTGAAAAACCTATGTTCTGTGGAATATCTGAAGGTATAATGTGGAAAAAAATAAAAGAATTCTGAGATGAAATAAGTTGTGAAATTTGGATAAAAAATATGTAAAATACTGGTGGTTCCTTAAAAAATTAAAATAGAATTACCACAGGATCCAGAAATTCTACTTCTGGGTTTATTCTCAAAGAATTGAAAACAGGGTCTTCAAGAGGTATCAGTAAAGAAAAGTTCACAGCAACACTATTCACAGCAGCCAAAAGCCAGAAGCATCTCAAGAAACAAAAGAAGAACGGATGAACAACTGTGGTCTATACACAGAATAAAATACTATTCAGCCTTTAAGAGGAAGGGAATTCTGATACACATTACAATGTGAAATAACCTGTAGAACATTATGCTGTGTGAAATAAGCCAATCATAAAAGGACAAACACCACGCGATCCACTTACGTGAATTACCTAGGAGAGTCAAATTTGTATGCAAAGTTGAACAGTTGTTGCCAAGGACTGGGCACCGGTTAGCAGGGAGGGATGGGGAACTGTTTAAGGGGGACAGAGTTTCAGTTTTGCCACACAAAAAGAGTTATGGAGACTCGTTGCACAGTATTGTGAACAAGCCTAACACTACTGAACCACACACTTAAAAATGACTAACATGGTAAATGCTAGGTCATGTGTGTTTTATTATGACTAAACAAATAATACATTAAACACTTTTCTTTGCAGCAGGACTTCTCAGAGCCTTTAAATGCTAATGTGCACTGGGAATCCTCAAGAGGGGTGTTAAAACAATCAGCTTTTCCAACTGACCTGGCAACACATTTCATTTTTCAGAGTGTCTCGTGAGACTGGTGTGCTTTGGAACACACTTCAGAAAATGATCTACCTAAATGGGAAACTGATGGAAAAAAATTATATAAATATATAATCAGTTACATAAAGGAAGGCAAATTCCAGAACCTGATGGCAGATTTTTCAGACAGTTTTAACTCCATCATCCTCTGACAGGAGAACAAAGGCGTCTCTCACTGGCCAGATGATCGTGAACAACTATTACTTTCTCTTGACCTCTGATCTCTCACTTGATATATAAGAATAATGCCTGCTCAACCTATCTCAGCAGTTTATAGTAAAATCAAATGGAACACATACGTGAAAGAACCTGAAAAGCACCCCAAGGCTCTTCAAAATATAAAATTGATAACTGAAGGCAGGCAGGCAGGGTCCCTTCCGTTAAGAGCTCAGAATACTTATTAGACGCAAGACACCAGAAAGAAAAGAGTGAGGACGCAAAAGAACCACGGGCTGAAATGACAGAGAGAGAGAGAGAGAGAGAGAGAGACAGACAGACTGGGAGTCAGAACGCACAGGCTGAGCTCATTTCATTGCTGTCCCACCTTGGACAAGCCAGCTTCCCTGATTCGCAGCTTCCTCAGCCATCAAATGAAGTAGTTGAAGATAATCCCAAAGGTCACTTCTAGTTATATGAGTCTATGGAATACTGAAAGAGACAAGCCTGGATACCTGCCCAATTCCTTTATCAGAGACTGGAGGGCCTACTCTGGGCCTGGCTCTGTGCTAGACTCTGAGAATCTGAGGAGAGCAGATGGCTTCTCGAGGCACTGGCCTCCATCCTGGCCAGCCTCCCATGAGACTGCTCCTGAGGAGCTGCCAGGTACATACTTTTTCTGGGGGATTCTCTTGGTACCTCCCCTCTCCCACTTTAAAAAAAGGTATATCCAAAGTATCTTTATTGATGTATGACTAAATGGAGTTGAGCAGATGGAAAGTTGCTAAATTAACAGAAGTGCAGACCTCCATAACAATAAGGCTGCTAGTTCTGGGGAACCATTTCCTACAGAGTTCAGTAACTTTACACACAGAAAACGTGAGATGCCCAGAAACTGCTGTTTAGCACACTGACAATCTGCCCAAAACACCTTCTTAAGATGGGCAGCGTGTCAGCCATGCAGGAAGACAGGATAAGACTTCTTAAAAGAGGCATGCAAGGAGCCTGGAAAATAGTGTCAGGTGGAAATGGGAGTAGGAGAGTCAGTCCGAATGGAGGAACTGGCAATTCTGAATCGGCTGTGCATGGTGACAAGAGAAGACGGCCAAGGGTGCAGCGGACAGGGTAAGAATGTGCCTGTGTGAGGCACACTACACACAGGGAAGGCTCAGCTAGAAACATGTGACAGGATGGTGCTGGAGGTGAGTGGCCAGAAGCAAGGAAAACGGGACAGTTTAAAGCATAGAGATTTAAGGCTTTCATTATGATGGTGCTGACAGACAGCAGAAAGGACGGAAGTGGCAGCTCTGTTGAAAGAACCTATGATAAAAAGGTATCTCATGTATTAGATGCATCGTGTTCAGAAAGTATGCTTGTTCTAAGGAAAATATACACTTCTGGGGGGATCTGGCAGAGGGCGAAGCTCATGACTACCTGTAATGACTGAGGAAGTAATGGGAATCACCGGCAGGGGGAAAGGGATCTGTTTTTGTCATACTTACACTGAACCGGTAATGAAGATATCAAGTTAAAATGTCCTATTTATAGACACGCACATGTAGGGATGGGACAGACCAGGCAAGGGACTGTGTGCAAAACAAAGGGGCTATTTGTACAATTTGAATTTAGATAAAGGAGTCATATTTTGGGGCCCTTGAATAGGTATTTAGGCATCCAGAGATCTTTTGAAGTTGTGTTTGGCATCAGAGTTTGGAAGGTTTCTCTCCTATCTGTTTGACAAATCTTCCATGATAGAGCACATTAAGAATAACATTAACACCGTATTTATTACCAAATTTAAGAACCATGGAATAGTTGTACTCCTGTCATCTTGTCAAAATCAAGATATAAAACTCCAAAGATTACTAATATTAGCAAATATATTTAATATTTTAAATTTAAAATGTTAAAAGTATAGTTAAATCCTTGCAAGTATAGATTCCTTACAACAAGTTTAATATGTATAGTTCTTCTTTAACACAAAGGTACCTGGATCTGTTAATACCTATATTCACACTACATTAAAAAAATCCACCAAAAACAGGCACTGGAGCTAACTTTTAACAGTCATGACCTCTCTTTCCCTCAACCCCCGCCCAAAACGATGTTCTCAAGTAGACTGTGCAGTAATGACTATAAATGTGAAGTGCCTGTGTTACCATAAATAAATATTGCACATTATTCCAACCCATTTAATTACTGCTCACCTAAAGCTGTGCAATTAACAAAACTGTCTGAATTCTGACTGGGAAAAGCCCTCCTGTCTATCTTAGGTAGTTTTACAATCCTAACAATAGACTTAATGAAACCTTTTTTAAAAGAGGGACTATTACATTAAAATGACTGGAGCATGTAAAAATCTATGACGCAGGTCCTCCTACTGTCAGATGGATTAAATGCCTCATCACACCCCAGGAAGAAAGAGGAACCGAGAATAAAGAGAAATCCCAACTTTCTGAGTGAACACTATGGGTCTGAGACCTAATCTGGCCCCCAAATCACTTAGGACTACGTCCCACGCTGCAAAGTGCTACAAAGACATGCTTGATGTATCAGGTAAATCATAAAGCAGCCCCAGGAATGCTGCTCGCTGGATGCAAAATGACATTATAATCCATGCCTTGACAAAAGTAAACAATTACGCTATTTAATATATTTTTTACTTGGTAAAAAGATAAGGGAAACAAAAGCTAAGTCTATGTCCTAAAGAATTATCTGGAACCAGCAGGATCCTCCCACCCAAACACGTCCATGGATAGTGCCAGTGAATGGGTTTATGTGAAATTTATTCCTAAATATTTTGTGTTTTCCTGGTATTGCTGTATACAATTGTCTCTTTAACTTGATTTTCCAGTTATTAGCAGCTAATACACAGAAATAAACCTGATTTTTGTCTTGTATGCTGTGACTTTACTAAATTCATATAGTCCTTTCTGGTAGATACTTTTTGTATTTCCTAAAATTTGTCGATATAATCTATCATATATCTGTGAACAAAGACAGCTTTACTTCTTCCTATCCAATCTTTATTTTACTTATCCTTACTTTCTTCCCTTTCTTAAATTGCTAATTTTATCAGCAGGCAAGTTCCCATCACTGCATTCTGGTTTGCTTCATGAGCTGGTATAGTGCCATGAGGAACTGCGCCCTTGAGCAGAGAGGTCCTAAACTCTCCAAGTCAACCACAAAAGGTAAGAGGCCTGACTTGGAGCCTCAAACCCAAAGGGACAAGAATTGACAGTTGATTTCCTAGTGTCTCATTCCTTGTTCCTATCAAGATGCTGAAACATTACAAAGAAATAACCAAAGGAATTGCTGACAGTTTGGACTGAAAGTAAACCTGTCATCTTATCAAAACCAAGGCTCAACACATCCAGAGACTTGACCAAGGCCAGCTAGAGGAAAAGGGAGGGACTGTTATTTTGCATACTACATGGACAGAGTGTGTAGAAATGTGGATTCTAGCCCAGGTAGACCAAAAGTGCACTCTGTCTTTTAGTAGAATGGAGATCTTAAGAGTCTGTAGAGACTTAACTGCTTTAAGTCTGGTCTAAGTAGATGGATGATGGAAGCCATGTGAATGTGGGCCTGTTTTCTAAACATTTGCTAAGAGTGTTCCCTAAATCCAAGGTAAGATTACCCAAGGCATCTAGCCAATCTCAGAAATTCATTTTCCTTTTCCCATCCCCTTAGTAAACTCACCACAAAGTAAGTTAGATACTAGGATCTCACTAAGCGTCTCGTCCTGTTTATACCAAACTGCTAAACATGATCATCTCAATATTAATCACGGTCTTGAAAGCTCAGTTACCTTAGGGCTCATGCACAGCCTCTGGCTAATTACTGATTTGTACCTTTCTCTTCAAAGAATATGGCACAGCCAAGATCACCAGCCTGTTTAGCAAACATTTAACATATTTCCTCCCCATTAGACAAAGGATGTTAACAAGGATGTCCTCAAATTAAGTATATTTCTGTCAATCAAATACATGTATTTGAATAGCTGAAACTCAAGACTTTTAGGAAGTTTGGTTCTTCAAATTTCCCCTATTGACATAAGACCAAGCATTCTTACTCATCAATGTCATCTCTAAAATTACTGTCATTTGTCATTGCTAAAACAGACATTCCAAGAGGTCATACGTGTTTACTGAGATCAAAGTTAGGCCACAACTGGACAAAATAGAAGCCAGGCATCATCATGGCCACTGGGTGTGTATATTGAAGCCAGTTTCACCAGAGATGGGAAAACTGGGAAAGGTGGGAATCACATACTAACTACTGCCCTAGGAATATGGCCTTATTTGACTGCCAATGGCCATGAGGAGATAGACACAATGCCTTTCAGAGCTCCTAACACAGCCAACTCCACAGTTAAACAGCTTGCCCAAGGTTGAATTGCTGGTTAATGATAGGGTAGCAATTCGAATTCAGATTGATCTCTCTTAAGTCCACCCTTTTAATTAATTTTATTATAAAAGTTATATAACCACATTAACAAACATGGGGGGAAAAATCCCAATAATCTCATAACCTAGATATAGCTGTTAGCCTTTTGGTACATTTTTATGGGTTTTTCCTATATAGTGATTTTGCCTTCAAAATTAAGTTCACATTCCACAAACAGTTTGTTATTCTGCCTTCTTCCTATCTAACAACTAAACATTTCTCCAACTTATTTAGTAATTTTGATAATCATCATTTTACAAATAAATCATAGTTCATGGAGTATCAGCGTTTATATAATGAAACCTCAATTTTGAGACACTGAAGTTGTTTTCAATTTTTTTGGCAAAGCACAAATGTGATTTCCAGAATATCACACTGCCTCTCCACATGTGCATCACCACAATCAAAAGTTTCAAATAAATACTAGTCAACAGACAATGAAAAATTGTGATTAAAATCCTCTGAAAATGCCACTATCAGAGATCTCTCTGGCCTGGAACCAAATAAATCTGATGAAATGTTATTAATGAAGAGTGACACAAAAATAACAAGTTTTAAAAAAGCTGCTCCTCTGAGTCTCCAGAGACCACATGCTTTTAATGATTTAATGCTCTACTTTCAGTTTCATAAGAATGCCAACAAAAGAAGTTATCCTTGCTAACATTCACGTTAAGAATGGAAATTCTTTGAAAACACATCCCATCAGCTTTACATATCAGAGTAGTCAGACTGTAAAAAGGAAGTCAATGTGCTCAACAAGGACTCTGTCTTACTTCACAGTTAATTTGTTATGCATAAGGCCAGGTCAGGTGAATGAATGGACAATCCCAGAGCAGCTCTGACTTCTCAGTAAGTCTTCCCAGGGAGAAAGAGATAGCAACATTGAACATGGTCTAAGTTTACTGAATTTGTTAGAGACAAAGGATGAATGTCAGAAAAATCTCTTGGTGTTTGGGAGGAAATAATCTCCAGAATATTTGTGTGTCTCTTTGTTTTGAAAGCTTTACTAGAATCCATGACACCATCAGTTTGATGTGGAAATAGCACACTTCGATGCCTGGCAGCACCTGCTCCTCTGAGCACTAAAGATCATTACTGAACAGGGAGGACTGAGTAAAAATGGAGAGAACTGGGTACTTCCATTCCTACTAAGATACCGTCTGCTCCCTAATGACAGTGCGACAGTCTGCACAAGGTAAGCTTTCATTCTTTACATGCTGATGGTTTAAAACCTCTGCCTTTCTCTTTCCCCAGTTTGTTCCACCCATACTTTGATGGGGAGTCATATTTTACCAGAACCTAATGATGTCCTTGTCTTCACCAACATTTTGCTATCCCTGCATTTCATCAGTCTTCCCCTTCTTAAAAGTGAACATTTCCTCATGGGAATGTCAGATGGTACAACCACTTAGGAAAACAGTTTCATATTATCCAGTAAAGTCAAAGGTATGAATATTCTAAGACCCAGAAATTTTTCCCTAGCCCAGGGAAACTGCAGCAGGATGCACATTCAAGAATGTTTATAGCAGCTCTGCTAAAAATAGTAAAAAAAAAAAAAAAAAAAAAAAAGGGAAATGACCCAACTATTTAATGAAAGGAGACTAGACAAATAAATTTGGGTATATTCATACAGTGGATAACCATGTAGCAGTGAAGTTAAGTGAATGTCATGCAGAGTACTTCATGCATCAAAAAGGATGAATCTTTAAAAATATATTGATTGAAAAAAGCAAATATTACTTTTATACAGATCTGAGGTAAACAAACTTAATAGATTACAAGTGAAACAAAATACACTGAAAAATAAAGAAATGACAAATATAAAATTCAGAACAGTTCCTTGGAACGAGAGGAATGCTGCTCAGGGCTGGGGACTGCATAGGGACCTCCAAGGACTGGTGATGTTTTAGTTCTTATGCTGCAGGATGGGAGCAGGGGTGGTGTAGGCATTTCACTTCTCTTTCATTCTCTCTTGTACACAATGTTGATGTGTGTGTCTGGTGTCTGTCTGTGTGTGCATGTGTAGCATGTAGGCATGTGTGTACACACAGAGTCCTTTGTATGCACATGTCCTTTTTTATCTATCATAATAAAAACAACTTTCCATGATACCCTTCCTCTACACCATTCCCAGTATTTTGACCCTCTGCAGAGCCTTGGGCTTAAGCCTTTGTCTTGGGTGCACTTGCTCCAATCAATCATATTGATCCTGAAGACTCAGCATGGTGTTCTCTGCTTTCCACAAGGACTCGCCTGCAGCATTTATCCAGCTACCTCTGAGGAAAAGAAACTTCATTGGTGCTGTCTTGCTCAGAAGGTGATACCAGTCTTGCTAAAAGGGGACCTGAAGTCCACCTGGAGGAAGGGGACTTCCATTTATAATTCAACCACCCAGAATGCAGATGCCAAGAGCTGATGATGGGAGTGTTGATTAGGTCTCTCACACCCAACCAGCCCCAGGGTAGCCTGCTACTCACAAAAAGCCTGTCAAACTTATTCACTGCATTCCTGCCACCATTGTCTCTTCTGGGTAGCAGCCCATTACTACAGGCTTCCCATCCACCCTTCTTCCTTCCTATAGGAAATCTCAGACCCACCCATCTTTCAGACTCAGACTCCCAGCCTTAGCATAATTCCCCATCTTCTCCCCAGGCTTTTTAATAAGAGTAAAACTCAGAGGTGTTTGTTTGTTTAGGGTTTTGTTTTGTTTCTCTGCCTGACACTTAGGAGTAGACAAAATAAGAGTTCTTATTGGATTTATTTTAAAAATGTTTACTCAAAATGCTTCTTCTGTTGCCTGTAATCCCAGAAGTGTGGGAGGCTGAAGGCAGGAGGATCGCAAGTTCAAAGCCAGACTCAGCAACTTAGCAAGGCCCTGAGCAATACAGTGAGACCCTGTCTCAAAAATAAATAAATAAATAAATAAATAAATAAATAAATAAAGGCCGGGAATGTGATTTCGTGGTTAGGTGCCCCAGTTCAATCCCCAGTACTCGGGGGGTGGGGGGAACTTCTATCTCCTACTCAAACATTAAAATTCTTAAGTTATTTCAAAAGCACATAAAGCCAGGTGCAATGGCAAATGCCTATCATCTCAGAAACTCGGGAAGCTAAGGCAGGAGGATCATGAGTTCAAGATTAGCCTCAGCAACTTAGCAAGACTATGTCTCAAAATAAATTTTTTAAACAAGAACTAGGCATGTAGCTTTGTGGTAAAGCACCTGTGGGGTCAATCTCCTGTACAAAAGTTTAAAAAAAATGAATTTAGCAAAATTTTCCCCCAATTTAACAGACTACTTGTGAAAAACATAAACTGTAAGTACTGTCCTGGAGATCTGGGTTTAGGTGATTTGATTTTTCTTTAAGAAAATGTTTTACACCATCCGCATTACAACATGAAAACAGAATAGCACACCTCCATTTCACTCTAGTGAGCCCATTTTCATTGATCATAGGAAACATGCTAAAGTGAAGAATGACTGTGAAAGAAAGCGTTACAAGAAAAATATGAAAAGGCAGAGGTAGAGGGAGCCCTTGAAGCAAAGGTGAAACTCAGCCCCGTGAGAAGACATCCTGTCTCTGGGTGGGGCTAGGATGCCTCCATGGGGTAATTCTGAATTCATGAGGAAACAGAGAAACTGGAGGGCAAGTCTGAAACACCAGGCAAATTCCAAAGTGAAAGGTGACCAAAAACTGGACTCAGGGAATTGGCTGTGAGGAAATAGAAAAAGGAAGAAAAAGCATCTGAGTTGGCCAATTCTTCCACGAGGGCAGAAAATACTCTCAACATAACAGGGCTGGCAGATGTGCTGATGTGAGAGGAAGCAGAAATCTGTCTCGGTCTCAAGTTTGAACTGCCACAGGGAATGGGTGTTCATGGGTTGAACATCAGGTAGTATGATGGCTGCCTAAAACTGACACATTAACTGGCCTTAGACACTGATTTGAGCTCTACTTCCCCCCAAAATATAAAGAACAACTAAATTTCTAACCAAGAAAAAGTGAGGTTTTTTTCCCCCTGGACTGACATATTTTGCACTGTAGGGTCTGAAATGATTGTTTCAGACACTTTTTACTTTTTCTTTGAAACAACAGAATAAAGGACTTTACTGTAAAACAGTACCACCATCTAAAAAACAGAAGCCTAATTATATTTTCCTCTTGGCCACAGTAGGAACTAAATAATGAAAAAGTCATTTTATTGGCTGGTAATCAATATTAATATCAAATATGAGAAAATACAGCAAATATTATGATATCTGTCAAAAGTGTTTTGCTTTACCAGTTCGTGGGCCATATAAGAAAAAAGTACTCCTGACATTTTACCCATGAGACTTCCCCCACCTAAAACCTCACTATGGATCACCATAACAACTTCGAAGTCATTTTCAATACCTTAAAGTTGTCCAAGACTTTTCACATTAATTATGAAATTTACTTTTTTACAACAAGCAACAGTAAACACACCAAGCTCTCTCATGAAAGGGAAAATGATTTTTCTCTTTATCTGATAACAGTATAATAGGCAAAATGACAGTTGTTGTTTTTTTTTTTAATAACTATTTTCCGTAGCCCAGAAGACTTCTTTTTGGACTATTCTAAAGATGAACAAAATCCTCCCCACACAAAGGCATCATTTGTCTTACATCACCACAGCACTAAATCTAGACAGAGCAACAACAACAACAAAAAAAAAAAGACATGGAAAGGAACCTCTCCTTTGGCCTGTTCTTCTACTGTCTGTGAGTCTACCCCACATCAAAGTTGGAAGTCACCAATCCCTGCCACCTACACTTATACCAGGACTTGATCAGCCAGACAATTCTGTTGTCAAATATCTAGAAGGCTATCTACAGAAAATCTGTCTGGTGTTACACCTCACCAGACCATCCAAACTGTCTTCTGTGTACCACCTGCTGCTGGGACCACCCCCAGGAGCACTCCCCAGCCCATGAAGCTATTTCTTCTCTGCATCCCTATCTGGATTCCATTCTGAATCCCAAGCTGATCCTATCCTGCCACCTACAAAGAGATCCAGATCTTCTTTGTAGTGAGGGAAACAAGGATGTGTTTAAAGCAATTCATATTTAAGAAGTCCTAGGGATTTTCATCAAACACAAGCTCAGTGGAAGCTGAAGATGTGGCCGCATGACTGAATTCGAGATTTAACCTTGGTCTGTGCTGGTATGGCATATACCGCTGCAGAGAACATGCACGTTTCACGAGACCTAATAAGGACCCCTCACTCTGCTCTGTCAAGGCATCTCTGAAGTGCTGTGTTCATGTCCCAGTGCCATGGTTTCAAAGAGACAGTGACATACAGGGAATGTATCCAGGAGAAGGTAACCAGAATGACATTAGCTGAGGTTAAGGAAGCTGTAAGAAGCAAGGCAGTTAGCCTGAGAAAAGACATTTTCAGAGGTGGAGTTTTCAGATACTGAAGGGCTCTTGAATGAGGACCTAGAGGCTTGTACAAGAGACAGCTTAAGCGTCGGTGGGAATCAGAGAAGAGAAGGGCTAGAGTAGGAAGTACTTGTTCCATCTCTACTCCTGACCAGGGTGACTCAGCATTTCCAGCCTGAGTTCCCCCCGAAACTGAAAGAGTGTGAGTTCAAAGGCCCCTCCCAGTTCTAAGAAACCTTTTCTTTATATTAATCTTAATAGAAGAAAAAAGATCAGTATGGCCTTACCTGTAATGAAGCCTGGAAGAAGGGACCAGTTTTTAGATCTTCCAAGTGCCTACTTTTAAGAGAACTAAATTGAAAGAAGTGATATATGAAACAAGTGGTCACAAGCTCCATGCTTTAGCAAATTTAAAAAAAGAAATAGAAATTCTCAAATAGAAGGCATGGTAGGCAGAAGGTACCCTTCCAAGGACATTCACTTCCTAACCCTTCAATCAGTAAATATCACCTTATGTGGAAAGATATAATAAAGCTAAGGATCTCAAGAGGAAGAGTTTATTCTGGATTATGTGGCAAACTCCAAAACCATCACAGATGTCCCTATGAAAAGGAGACAGGAAGAGATGTGACAGACTCACTGTGCAGGCAGAAGCGGAGACCGGAGCAATGCAGCCATGAAAGGGGAGAAACACCTGCAGCTTTAAGAAGCTGGAGGAGGAAGGAGAGGGTTCTCCCCAGAGCTTCTGAGGTGGCACAGCCCTGCTGAAACCTTGTTATTCAAACTTCTGATTTTAAATCTGAGGGAAGAAATCTTGGTTGTTTTAAGCCACCAAGTTTGTGGTAATTCATTACGGCAGCCACAGCAAACTAAATAGGAGCTTTTCTACTTAAATAAAATATTGTTGTACTCTAAAAGTGGGCAATAATAACCTTCTTTAAAGGAAAAGCTTGAATTCTTATGTACTTTTAATACCATACCAATGTCAGAACAAAGCAGCTCTGCTTTTAGAAGTATTCAGAGGCAGTGACAGAGACATATTTTGAGCCATTCTTCATATATTTAATAATAATCTTTCTTTCACATATATTTCAGCAGACAATAAGTCTATGAAAGGCAGACAACCAAATGATGCCAACCTCTACCCAGCAGGCCTGGCTGCAGAAAACAAATTACACAATAACTCCCCACTGCAGGAGAAGGCTTCCTTGTAAAGCAAATGGTACAATGTAGGTGAGCCTTGTCTCCATCTGTAAGGAGGACAGTGTTTTTCCCTGCTCACTCCTGGCAACACCCAACTCTTGTCTTCTGGAATGATGAACACTGCCAAGATAAAAAATGTAACAAAATGATCCCCAAGCCTGGGAATAGCAGTAGAAAGAGAATGAATGTCCTACCAGCCTCCTCCACTCCTGCAGAATGTCACCTCTGGAGGTCCCTCTTACACTGTCAGAGGGAAACATCTCACAGGGACATTCAGGTTTAAAGAGATAATTCCCTCTGGGATTCTAATTGCTTCTTGAAAAAAACATGATTACTACTTTTAAAACATATAAAGGAGAAAGTCCTTTCAAATTCAGTGAAGAGAAAATGAAAGATGTGTATAAAATGACCAGCTAAATTACACAAGGCTAATGATGATTCAATCGTCTTCTGCTCTGTTGAGCATCAGTGCAGGAGAGCATCTGCTGTGGACTGGAGAGGGAAGACTGCAAGGAGCCTGAGTAGTATTTTGGGATCTGGCCACTTCCTAGAGTCAGTCCTTGGGCAAATCATTTCATTTTGCTCACATCAAAATGGGGCAACTGGCTCAGACAACACGTGGCCACTGGTGTTCATTAACATTTGAGAAATGAATGAATGAACTATTTTGTATCTAGGATTAAACAATATGCACCAAATTTTTCAGCTCTTTCCTCGAATCACAAGGCTAATGTTTTGTTTGTTTGTTTTTTTTTTTTTTTTAAGAGAGAGAGACAGTGAGAGAAAGCAAGAATTAATTTTATTTAGTTTTGCACGTGGCCTTGGATGTTCCAAGACTTCGTTGTGTATGTGGTGCTGGGGTTTGAACTCGCATACTTGTGCATGCCAGGCAAGTACCATAACTGCTGAGCCACGGCTCCAGCCCCCACAAGGCTAATGTTTTCATTTGTAGCTCTTCCAAATGTCATCAATGTCTGCCTGAGTTTATAATGTCTAGAAAGAGAGACCTTTTATTATTTTGGAAAATTCGAATTGGCAGAGGGCACATTTTTTTTCTTCTAAGACAGCAGCACTTTTACAATCCAGAGATTAATGTAAAAGAAAGTTGGTCAGTTATTATGGGTGATGAATAACAACTATTTTTGGTCCAAGACTAAAAATGTTTGCCTTTGAGTCTAAAACAGATCTCTGAGCATGTGCATTCCTCCTAAACTCACTCTCCCTCTTTCCCCAATCCAAAGCCATTCCCTTTTCCTGAACCCAGTTGCTGGAAAGTGTAAAATGTGACCCTTACTCAGTGATATGTTGAGGCCGGGTTCTTCCACGGCCCCATCAATATCCTGCTGGTCAGTCTGGATGTGAGGTTGGGGCCAGAGTGGTGGTGTGGACAACATATGTGAACCTGGCCTCCTATGGACCCTAAGCACTTGTACCAGGGAGTCTACCAGACAACCCCCACTGACACTCAGGAGCTGTCCCTTCCAGATTCCGTGATCAGGATGTACCGCAAGTACCCTGTGCCCCTCGTACCCCACTGGGAGGAGATTCAGATATAACATAGGCGGCAGGGAGCTGTGCGTAAGCTGTTCTTCCTTCCTCATCTCTCCCCTCTCTCTCACATCTCCTTAAGGCAACCAGCACACTCAGGCAGGTGGTGCACCCCAAAACCACCCTCCTCCCCCATCTGCACTGGAGATATCCTTGAGCCAACCTACCATCAGTATTGTGAAGCCTTTGGACACCCCATATAAATACTACTGACCTTCTGACCCCAGGAAATCCTATTCCCCCAGCTAAAAGAAAAACTTATATGTAGAATTGATTTTTCTACCTCTTGACCAACTGTATAGGAATCACATACATGTGGCTTTAAAGCTTAATTCCACATGCAGGCTTGAATTTCAAACCCTCAACTGTTTAGAACTAGCACCCCCTCCCGCAAAGGACTACAAGCCTCACAGTAAGAATCCACATTATTTCTATCATTTCTCTTAGAATTTCAATTTAAAACCAAACCAATACTGAAAAATGGAGCAAACTCCATATACTTTTTGCATGCATAAATAAACACATTTTGAGAAATTCACTCAAAGGAAAATAAAACAGTTGTAAAGCAGGAGGTAATTTTTCTATTTACTTTTCTTTGTGAGTGACAGATTTTGTGTTGGAAGACCCCTGAGTCTATCAACTAGGCAGTAGTATTTGTGGCCTGCATGCAGCTGTCTGAACCCTATGAACAGCTGTAATGGCAATACAGGAATTCTTGATCGCACTGAAACTGCACAAGTGACTGGGGCCTCTCTCATGGCAGGCATTGGCGTACTGTTAATCACACTAAACAAAGGCCATCCCGGACGCATGGAAATCAAACCTCTCTCCTTGGCCCTTTGAAAGTAGTTATGACTCATATAGATATCATTTTAATCAAATCCATTTAAATCATGATTTAAATTACTAAACAGGATAACTCAATTTAATCAGCTTTTTATACAAAAAAGTACATTTTTGTTCTTCTGACATAACCCGATTACAGACTCTTCAAAATTCAAAAGTATGTAGTTTGCTTTTAGAAGATATACTTTATACATTCAAAGCAGTGATTTATGGAAGCCATACTCAGAACTGTATCCCTCAAGAATTCTGGAAGATTCAGTACAAAAAAAAATTGCTTTAATATTTCCTTTGTGCTCTTAAGGTTCCTCCCTCTTATCTCTGCACTCTGCTTACCCAGATTGCTTCATTCTTAAGAATTATCTATTTATTTGTCAACTTGAAACTTTGCATTTTTGGAGAGAAAGCTGAGGAGTGATTGTCTTATCTCCATTTAATGCTATTAATAAACATGGTTTTCACAGATAAAATCACCAGATGGAAAAGGGAAATCATGGTTTTTGGGGTGTACAATGAGTTTTTTAGTTTGTCACAGGCCAAAGTGGATTTCATTGGCTCTTATCACCCCTTAATTTGGTCACATGACATTCATTCACGCCTGTGGTCAACATGTTTAGAGGGTCTGCTAGGCTTAGGACAGATAAGGATTCTAACCTGACAAAGCTTACAGTTCAATCATGAACAGAGCTATGAGGCACATCTTATACAAATAACCACACAAGTCTAACAATAGCTTTGAAGAAGCACATGTTTAAAAGGGCAACCACATTCAGACTAAGGGTCTGGGGAAATGTCAAGGAAGATCTCTCTAGGAAACGATACTGCTTTCTCATTACTTACTGGTAAAACTTTTTAGAAAAGGCAGGCACATAAAATATATTGTTGGAAACATTGTATCAATTCCAAGGGAAGGGAGGATATGGGAAAGACATCTGATTAGAATTCCTGCTGCAACTGCAAAGCCTCAGGCCACTCATGGTGAGGGACACAGTTCCGTCAATGATTGTTATATTGGGTAAGTGTAACATGTACAACTTAGTTCAATAAACTATAGATATGGAGTAATCCAGAAGTGATGCTGACTTACGTTTGAGCTTTGACATGTCAAAATAAAGCTCATTTTTCATAGAGTTCTGTTCTTATAAAAATGTTCAACAAAAAGAAGAAACTAAAAAAAAATCTATTAAAAAAAAAAAAAACAATGATGTCAGTGATTTTTTTCCACTTGGGTTGGAAAACAGGTATCATCTACTATACAACCAAAGCACTCCTACATGAGATTCAAATTGGCAGATACACAAAGACCAAAACTAACAAATAAAAAACCAACAACAACAACGAAAAACCAGAGTTGGTATATTGTGCTCAAAAGCCTCTGTCAGCATTAAATGAAGATTCTGAATTAGAGCTTTTCAAACAGAGAACTCCCCTAAGGTTGGTTAAGTATTTTTCAGGCCATTAACTGCTCTACTAAGAGAGCAGGCAGAGAGCCCTTTAGAGGCAGCTCCAATTCATTTCTCACCCCAAGAAACATTTCTCACTCCTTGCTCAGCTTCCCTTACTCTGAATTCCCCTAGAAATACGCATAGGACAGGGTTAGTCACACCTGTTCCCTCCTTTGTTGGACACGCGTTGCACCAGGAGGTACGGCTGGCAAGACTCTGCTTTCCTGCAGCTCCATCTCCATGGCTGGCCCCATTGAGCTCTATTTAAAAACTGGTGGCCAGTGGTCCTTTTTTTTTTTCCATTTTGGTTCAGGACCCAAGTCAGAAAACAAATAAATAAAATATGTGTGGTTTGTGTTCCTAAGTTTAAAAAATAGAAAATTTTACTTGGCATTGAAAAAGGGACCACTTTCCTGATGAGAAAAATGAGGTTCAAAGGGGAGAAATGATGTGCATAAGGTTACAGCAAGTCAACAGAAATGGAGGCAAAGCTTCAACTCCTTCAGATCAAGCCCTCAACCCATTTACTGAGCCCTACTGTTTTCTGGGTTTGGCCTGGTACTGGGAACCCAGATTAACCTCTTGCAGATGTGCGATTCACTCTGGTTGAGCTGGATAGGACAGGGCAAGCTGTGCAGCCCGGGTAACACAAGCTATCTCCTGGACTGCCACTACCAGGTGTCCCAGCTGCTCTCTGCTATATGGCCCTGAGGTGGCACCTGGCACCTGGATGCCCCAGGCTGCTGTGGGCCTGGGCTATCCCAGGATGGTGACAGTGCTAAGCTCCCACTGGGGAGAGCCTTTCAACCCCTGGCATCCATGGGCAAAATCTAATTGCACAGGGATTCTAAAAAGGCTCTCTCTGTCTTGTCCTGACAAGAGTCTTTCTATTTCCCCAAGTTCCCCTGGTTTTTTTGAGCTGAAAAGTCCAGGACTCAAAGTAGAGGGTAGAACATTCTGTAGAAGCTAGGGGCCTGCAGGCAGATAAAGGTCAGGACTTGCTCATGATTATTCTACAACAATATACTTCCTCAACTTAAAACAAAGCTACACTGGCTGCATTCAGAATGGCTCTAATTCAGGGAGAAGAACCTCTCTTGCATTCAAATTCAAAAGGAGAAATAACTCCAAGTCATTCATGATAAAGTGGCAGCCCCTAAGGGGTCAGGGAATAGACGAATATAACTCAGAACAGCTGAAAAATTACACCCCAAGCAATATGGTTGGGCAGAAAAGACTCCCTAGGTGGTCACCTAGACCTATCAGGTCAGCCATTCAGGGGGGAATCTGAGGAGCCTGGGCGATAAGAGAAAAGGATAGGCAGAGGTGAGTACATGGTTCACTTACTCATGTCCTCCATCGAGGAGCTTTGTGGACAGTGCAGCCCTCAGTCTGAGCTTCCAGAGCCCCTTCTGCATAGCTCCATCAGACAGTACCATAATTATCTGTCACATTCATTTGTTCCTCAAGAGTTCAGCATGGTGTCTAATGCTCAGTGGGCACCAAATGACCTATTACACAGTGGCCAAAATTTAAAGGTATAACTAGGGTAGAGGTAAGCAGTAGCCATCTAAGAGTAGAAGAAAAACTGACCATGAATGGACTAAAGGGGAGTCTCTTAACCAATGTGATGACAAAGCACTAACTATCCCACCTCATTATCCCAAGGAATCATCAGCTATGGTATAGCTGTTCCATTCTATTTCTGGGGAGAAGAGACCTAACTTATGTTTCCACAATTAACCAGAATTGAAGGGAACAAAGATTTTCTATTTCATATACCCATTCCATTCACAGCCCAATGTCTCTCTTAGAAACCTAGGGACTCAATTGCAGCCCCAAGGTGAAAGTGAGCTCTGTCCTGGATTGTAGCGGCAGATGCTTTCTAACTCACGAGGCACACTGGTGTGAAATGTGTCAACTTACTTTTTCCACGTCTAGAGCAGCATCCTGCTTCTTCAAAAAACTGTAGAAAAAGAAAAAACAAATAGTGAGGCATCAAAAGAGAATCAAGCACTCGCCTCCTGTAAACCACCCACAAAGCACCACCACGGAATTTCCATTTGTTGTAGACAACCAATTTGCCCACAATTTTTTTTTCTCATTCACACAACTGTTGCTCAGTCACAGTTGCCACAAACACCTGCCTGAAACTGCAAAGACCTGGCCCAATACCACCAAAGGAAGCCAGCACAGCATGAGATTTCAACTTTCCGGAGCCAGGGAACAGAAGGAAGGAATCCTTGCATGTGGACACATGCATGCCCATGTGGTTCTTCAGGGTTCGTCATATCAAAAATGAGTCCTCCAAGTTCTTACTCAACTTACCTCTTGGCTTAAATCTCTCTCCAGGGGCCCATATATGTCCCACTTCCTGTCCTACTGTGAGTAAGCCTTACTGTCAAAGCAGCCTTCTTGATATGGCCTCTGTTTCCCATCAGCTGGGGTCCCTTCTGCAGGTCTGCCAACCCACCAGCCTGTAACAACTTTCCATGGAACTCTACCCTGACAATTACTTAGAACATTATGCCAAGCCCCTGGCAAAACTGAGCTGATTCTGATGACATCCATGCCTACTTCACATCATCTCTAAAGTGCCAGGGGCAGGATGGCGGATTTCCAGTTTGTTCATGCACTTTGCCAATATTATGACAACTCATTTATTATTTGAAATTTTAGCTGTTTAAATAAAGCTTCAGTTTTAATACAGTATCTAAAGAGAACAACACAAAAGGTTGGAGTTATGTTGATAATATATTAAGGCAAAATGTGAAGTTTGAATCAGAGAACCTGAAAATTAAAAAAGACAGAAATAATATCTCCTGTCTTAGTAGAAACTCTTCAGCTTTTTCAGTAGGATTCTCAGCATTTTTTTTCCTGGTCCATGGTTTCAAACACCCCCATCATAAATTACTATCCCCATCAAAAACATTCTCTGCCAAACACACAAGAGAATTTTTATACTGTTTGAAAAGATGTATAATTAACAGTAACATCTTTGTTTAGTTTAATCAGAGATGACTCAGAGTGAAGGAAAGAAAAAATGACCATGGGGAGGAGAATTAGAAACTCATAGATTGTTCTCTGAAGATGAGCATTCAAATCATGAACTTGCTTCAGACAAGCAAGTGACCCACTATGGAGGTTGGAGGGAGAGAATGTGCTAATGAGCATGCCACCACAGCCGTACCTTAGCAACCCACATCACCCACCTCTTCTGGCTTCTGAGACATGCTGTCCTGCCCTAACCAAGGAGATACCACAATATATGACCTTTCTTCTGGCTAACCCACCAGGAAGTTATACACTGCTGTGTTGTACAAAACGGAAATTCTCTTTGTTCAGAAATTTTAATTTGCTTCCCTATAACCAGAGAAGGGTAATTCAGTACTATGAGAACTATTCACCAAAGGGAACATATTTACATTGGAAGTTTGACTTCTGTTCTTGAGCATTCTCACAAAGGTTTAGGAAAGCTCTTCTGATTTATAGGTCACAACAAGAACTTCTCTATTTGCAAAGTGAGACCCCTCCACTGCCACAGAAAGAGCACTTGGAGAACCCTTACCCTTTTCCAGCGTAGGAAGGAAACTTGCATGATGTGTATCTCATGTATATCACACAACTGCAACAACAACGCAAGATGCCTGATTCTCAATAAGCTCTGAAAGAAGAGTCTTCGCCCCGGGTACTTTAGTAACTGGTATCAGTAGAATAACTGAAAGTCCACTTGGAGCTGCTGGATTGCTACTGCAGAATTATTCTCCACACATATATACAGCATCATCCAATTTCTTTTTCAGGCATACTAAACAGATGGAGTTAACTAACAAAGACAATGTATGCATCATCCTGCAGCTATAAACCAAAAGAGGGATGCCAAAGCTTTAACACGAACAACTTCCAAGCAAGACAGCTTGAGATATTTTCATGCACCAGCTCCATTGTTTCAAGAAGGATAAGGATGGATAAAATGAATTTCCTAATTTACATGGTAACTCCATTTAGAATGAAGAATAGCACTGGCTTTCAAACTCACACATATTTTTCTTAAAGGCTATATTTCTCAAAAGTGGAGAATAAACAAGTTTGGGCTATGAAATGCTTAAGTGAAAAAGATAATATTTATTTCAATGACAGATTTTAAAAATCATTTCTTAAAAAAAAAATCAACCAATCATCCTGATTTATCTAAATTATAAATCTGATTTGTAGAAAATCCAAGTTTTAAGTTTCTAAGCCTGAAGGCCAAATAGGCCTCCTCTAACTCCCTGTGCGTGCATTGGTGTGTGTAGATAAGAGTCATGCATATGCAGTTACACAGACATTATAAATGGTTGCCTACGCATTCAACTGTGGGCTTTTGGGCAGTAGAGCATTTTTCATGCTTTTATTCTTCCTGTTGAAGTGGTGCTAATATTTTGTTTGACAAACAATTAACATGACCCAGACACCCCTGTGGAAAGGCTAATAATCATAAATGCTGCAGATGTTTGTTCAACTACAGGAACTGAAGCTAATGGACAAGACACTGACCAAAAGCCAACTATTCCCAACTATTCAGACCAGATAAACCCTCCATCTTCAGGGGGGAAGATACAAATACTCAAAAAATAAAACTGCAAAGTCCTCAACTTTGTATTTTCCCCTGACACAGTCATTCCTCTAGCCCACACTGCTCTCACATTTAAAGATGCCCACAGCACATTCTCTTACCACCCCCCCCCAAAAAAAAACCCTTACAATAGGACAGCACAGGCAGAGGGAGCAACCAGCACACGGTCAAAGAAGCACTGGCCATATGTTCAGTGAACGGAAACCGCTCGATGTGCTTCAGCACAGAGAGGTGGCTGAGCACATGGCGTAGGCTACAGGGAGAAAGGTGGGAGACTGAGGCCAAGGTCAGACTGTGACAAAGGTACGAGGCAGCTGAGAAGTTGCCACAGGTAGGAGCTAACATTTGCACAGTAGCATTGTATTTTTAATCTGCATCTATCCCAAGGAGTGGCAGAAAAAGAGATGCAGCCTCCAGCATATTCCTGGCACCAGGCTAAGCGTTGTCATTCCAATCTCACCAACCCTGCTGGCTAAGTATAATTTTCTCCTCATCAGCCTTCAGGGCCCAGCTCACAATCATCTTTTCACTGTTTTCCTTTGCCCACACTTCTGAACAGAATTAGCTTTCCTCTCTGCTGTTCTTCCTGTACTTTACGCCGGGCCTATGTCATTGCCTCCCTGCTAGACGGTTAGCTCGCCAGAGGCCAGGATGCACTGAGTGCTATGCCTACAACATGCAGGGGCTGGCGCTTTCTCTCCTGGTGGACAAGTGAAGGGGTGACAGGGGGCAGTGACAGAGTAACTAATGAGTTTACACTAAACCAAACCCACTCCTTCCTGCATTACGAGGTAGTGTGCGTGTGTTGGAGGGGTGGAGACCAAGCATATAAATGCAGAGTGTGACCACATCCCACGCACAACAGGCACTTAACCAGAAGATGACCTTCTTCAAATTTAGTCCTGGCTTTAAAATAAATGGCAGAGATCAAATCTGGAAATTTTGCTATTATTTTTAATATTAACCAGAAATTCCTGTTATTAAAAAAAATGATTGAGAAACCAAAATTCAATATACTATTTTCATAATCACATCTCATACATGATGAAGGAGATTTGAGGGCCATGGGGATTTGGAGGTTTAAAATCATTGTTCAGGTTTTCGTTTGATTATTTAAAAATAAGAGATTGAAAGAAAATGAGGTATTTCAATAATATATTCTCTGTTCTAAATTCAACCTCTTTTACTACTTACAAAAGATCTAAAATATTCATTGACCTGCCAAAAAAACATCTGCACATTACTGGACACATCTTCATCTTCACATAGTCACATCTGAATGGATTCTTTCTGCTCCAGGGATCATAGCTCTATTCAATCACAACTAAAGCGGGGACCTCAGAACTGTACGTGGTATGATGTCAGTGGTGAATGAGGATGAAATAGCCATTTGACAGCAACTTTCATATCAAGCCTGTCAACGGGGACAAGTGTTCCTTCGGTTATTCTTAACTTAGGATCCAAAGCACAAAAAAGACTAGGCAGGGCCAGACGCTGCTATAATTCCAAAGAAAGCTGAGACATACAGAGGCTCCTCAATGCTCTCTGGAGAAGGGAAGGCCCCTGGCTCACTGCCTGAGGCCCAGGAACAGGCCCACTTTCACAGTCAGCTCCCTGAGGTCTGTGCAGCTGCAGACAGGCATGCAGTGTGTGGGACCATCCATGTTCAAGGTCACCACAATTGCTTGTGTGCCCCACAGCTGAGTTAGGCCCTAGAGACAGGGCCCAGCTCAGACAAAGCTCTTTGTTGTGGGACACTCCTCCTTGCCCTGTTTCCTCAGGAAAAAGTCATTTTCCTCTAGCCATTCATCCTGGTCTAGACTAGCTTGTTCTCCTGAGTCCTCCTATGTCCTCCTTGCACACACGAAACAATGTTAGAGATGGTGGCAATCGCAACCTCCTCTCCTGTCTTACCCACCCTAACCCAGGTGCAGCAGTAAGTCCACATTTAAAACAATAGGGACACAGAGCAGTGACAAGGCTGGCACAAGATGATGCCAGCCCAGGGGCATCTTCAGCACACTGTCGTCCAGCAGAGAGTCTAGTCTAGTAAAGAACAGCAAAAGTGGCTGGGGATGCTGCTGTGACTTCCACTCTGGGAGGAGAACACAGGGCTCAGTCAGTACTATACATGCTCTTGATATAAATATTCACTTTGCCTCCTAAATTGATATATTCACTTTGCCTCCTAAAAAAGTAATATCTGCTCACTGAAAACTTAGAAGATATGGAACCTATATTATGGCAGAACTTTTCCTTTTTGGCCAGTGTTTCCATGCACATGTAAATGTAAGATTTGTCGCCAACACCTCCGTCTAGCACACCACAGCTTCCGACAGAGACAACTGGTACCGTTCACTGCAGGGCCTATTTCAATTAGGAAGGGACAAAATGTAGGTTCTACCACCTACCTAATGATGCCCCTCACTGCTAACCTATCAAGTACTCTCTAAAAAGATATTTCTGATCCACAGCCAGGGAGTAGGCAGTTGGCCAGGAAACCAAGTTCTATCCCCAGCTCTGTAACTTGTGAGTCTGTGATTGGGTGGGAAGATATTCAGTAAGGGTCACAAAATAAAAACCCCACAGGGAGTAGGCAGGTAACAGAAGAAAGTAAAGCAGATGAGTGGAGGCAGATAAGCTGAAGAGTCCAGCCCCCTTGGAAGAAGACACACTGCCTGGGCAGACTGTGTCACTAGAGAAGCCATGTTCAATCTTGCCAGACCTGCCATTGTTTTCAAGAGAAGCTGAAAATCCTACTTTTTATATACAAGTGCCCTATTTAAAACTGTTAGTTTACATTTTTTAAATGGGTCATGTAAGTCATAATGTCTAAGCCTTGGTTATCTGCTTAACCCCTGGAGGGTTATTCAGTAGCATGAAAGAAGTTTACATTACCATATAATAAGATAATGCAAATGCATTCAGATGCACACAGAGGAGTGACATAGTGACAGATTTCCTTTTTTTTTTTTTTAACCAGACTTGACATATACAGGGGTTGGTGTTTTTTTAAAGAAATTTTTGCAAGTATACTTGTGCACATTAGTTTCTAAAAGAAAAAAAAAGAAGTAAACTATAGTAGACTTAGAGAATAAAGATATGACAACTGGTGATCCTAGGTCAAATGGTGGAGTGAAAGCCTGGTTGGAATAGCTTCAATTGCTAACAAATGCTGTGTGGAGACAGGTAACACAGATAATCCTCTCAAGAAGCACTGCTGTACAGGGCAGCAGCAAAAGGGGTATCAGACAGAGGAGATCAGTGGTGAAAAGAGAATATCTTTAAGAGAGATGAAACTGCACGTTTATTCACCGAATGATTATCATACTAAGGCAAACAGGCAAAAAAAAAAAAAAAATAAGTGCCAACTAAAGGAATTGTGTCAGCAAATACTAGATAGTGTTGGTGCAGTAAAAATTTTATTAGTAGCAGTTAAGAAGCCAAGATCCAGTTATACAGGTTTTCCTAAACAAGAAGTCCGAAAAAGAATACAGGGGGAGAAAAGAAGAAAAAAAGATGAAAAAAAATCTTTACTACAGCACATACTGCCCCACATTTTACACTGTGCCATATCTGTATTTGTCCTTTTTAGCCTACTTCTATCACAGTCTCTCTTTGCTAAAGTACATTAGTTACCATGGAAACGATGCCATAGTGTGTAAAACCATTTACTGTCCTTGGAAAGGCATTCATGATAAAACTGAGCCGAAGCATGTTTTGAAAAGAGAAGCAACAGAAAGCCGTTGTGCAAGAACACAGGGTCTCAAAATTGTGACTTCAAAGTAATCCTTTACCACCAAAATCCTATGTGCCTGAGAGCTTTTGCATTTCAGTTTCCCCAATCATCCCGAGGAACACCTTTCCAAGTTATGTGGGCAAGATGTGCTTAAAACAACGTCTCTGATCTAATGTTGATGAAAGCAATAGACTCCCTATAATCCACCTAACTTCCATGAGGTGGGGAGGGGCTGGGAGACTGCAGAATCAGAAGGGCTACATGCATCACAAGACCTCTGCTAATGGAGATGATTTGTTCCTAGAATACATTGTGCTCTCTAACTTTGTCATTAGAGATATAAATAATATTTGGAACCTAGAGATTTGGATCCAAATTACCTTATTCCCATGAATTAGCAAGACACTCCCTCTTTTCAACTCCAAGTAAGCCATGCTCATTCCATCAAAGGAACATACTGAGCAACTCTCATGAGCCATAGTGACAGAGAAAATAGTGAGTCAGGAAGCTAACCCTGGAAGTTCAATATTCAGAAGGGGACAGTTGGCCAAGAGCAAGGGCACAAAGGGCCCTCCTGAGCCTGCAAAAAATCATTCCAACTGTGATAGGAAGAAACTGAGAGAAATTATGTGATCCAGATATATTCTTTTTTTATTTTATTTTTTTATTAAAAGTATATAGAGATACAGTTGAGGGGGAAACATTATCAAAACAGTAGCAATCAATGTATATAAACTTTGTTATCCAGGGGTATTCTTAAAAGCTCACTCAGGGGGCTGGAACGGTGGCTCAGCGGTTACTGTGCTTGCCCGGCATGTGCAAATACACGGGTTTAAACCCCAGCACCCATGTACACAACTAAGTGTCAGAAAGAACATAAACCATGTGAAAAACTAAATAAAAATTGATTCTTTCTCTCTCTCTCTCACTGTCCTTCTCTCTTAAAAAAAAAAAAACTCACTCATCTGCGATGGGAAATGGAGTTGGATGGATCAAGGGTAGAGAAGGGCAGAGCAGTAGGGTTACGGGAATAGCACAGTCCAGATGAAAGAAGACAGAGAGCAGGTGGAGAAGTGTAGTCTAACTAGGATGAGTATACAATTTTCCTTGTCTACAACCACGCTGATCTACTGCTGTCCCAAAAGTAACCATTAGTCCAAGATGTTTCACTTTGTAAATCAAGTACTACCATTAGGTTTTTTTTTTTTTTAAGAGAGGACAGTGAGAGACAGAGGGGGGGGGGAGGGAGAGGGAGAGGAAGAGGGAGAATCAATTTTTATTGAGTTTTTCCCATGGCTTTCATTGCTCTGACACTTAGTCGTATACATGGGTGCTGGGGTTTGAACCCAGGTACTCACGCATGCCAGGCAAGTGCCGTAACCGCTGAGCCACTGCTCCAGCCCCCAAGTGCTACCATTAGTTGCACGAAAATGCAACAAGATTGGGTTTTGTAATCTCTACTTCCCAGCTGCAGCTTCTGCCATGGTCTTATACCAGTGAGATGACTCTATAGTGAAGGGAATTTACCTTAATGTGATTAAATCCAATAGATGACCATTGACAATCCATCTCTTTTCCCACCCTTTTCCAGTTCTGGTATAACACCTCCCTTTCAAAGGAAACACACAGGATGCTAACCAATAAAATAAGAAACACTGGGAGATGAGCAATTCAGGGCAGATAATACCAATCTTGGCAGTGAGAGAAGTATTCCATGCTGCTGCCGCTACCAGACAATGGATGTCCCTGCACCATGACTCATGCTGAACCTGAGATATACAGAACACCAAGTGTGAAGGGTTAAAGAGAAATACAGAACACTATACATTAGGTGTACATGAAATATCTGCAGGAAACAGATTTTTTAAGGAATTGTTTGAATTCTCTCATTACAGTGATTTTGTGATTAACTGAATGGCTATACTATTTTATTTCTGCAAAATCCCTTTTGTTTCTTGGTGCTGGGATTGAACTCCAAGCCTCACACATGCTACTCAAGTCACATGCCCTTATTTTCTTTTTCAAAAGTTGATGATGAGTACTAACTAGCAGACAATGCTAGCTGATATTTACCATCCATTGTGAGAACCATACAGGTATCCCTGACTATACAAACCACAAGTCATAAATCTGCTAAAGAGATACCAGCAAATGTTGCTATTATATTAAGACTGTGCTGATGATGATTTGACACATGGAGCTGCAGAAGATGCAGCCCAGCCTTTGCAACTTAGCAAAACCCTGTCTCAAAGTTTAAAAATGTATAAATACATAAAAGGGCTGGAGGTTTAGAGTTTAGCTCAGTGATAAGCATCCCTGGGTTCAATACTCAGTACCAGATAAATTGATTTAGTTTATTTTTGAGTTCAGGATGTGTGTATGTGTGAAGTGATAGCTTTAATGTATCAGCTTCATTAGCAGGAAAAAAAAAACTTCACAAGCAGCTAAATGGTTCCAGGATTACGTTAGAATTACTAGGTGTTTTAAACAAAATAAATTAATTCAAATAATGGGGTTTCTTTTCCTATCTACTTTATGGGATCAAAAGAAAGTTTGGAGACCTTTATTCTGTCACAGGTGAAACATCTGTTATTGTAAACACTGTGAAAAGTTCAACACGAGATGAAATGACTCATTTTCATAGTGATGATACAAATACAAATTTTGTGATGCTAAGAATAATGCTCTTACTTTTCAAGAAACCTACAGGGCAGAAAGTTACTTAGAATTTGGGGTGGCACATGCATAATTCATAACTGCATTCAAACAGGTGGCTATATCCTCCCAAATGCAAAAGAACTGTAGATTCAGAAATTCACAAACTGCAGTATATATGCCCAGTTAGAAAAACTGAACTACAAAATTTTTGTGACAAACCCAATGCTGAATGCAAGAATCACTTCAGCAGAGCAGTACATGCCTCCCTTTTGCCACCTGTCATCATCACCCATGTTGAAGTGTTTGAGAAACCACTCTCTAAATCGACGTGGGTCTTCTGAAGTTTGGGTGCATTCTGTTCCAAACCAGTTGGAAATCTCTGATCAAAGCAGTGAATGAACCGCCAAAACACTCTAGCTTTTGAAGCCTTTGCAGTTACTGAAAATAATGCTTGTGAACAGAAGATGTTGAGATTTATCCTAATGAAAGCAAAGGAAGGAGGAAATGAACGCATTAAATGCCCAGAACTTGAATCTCATCCAAGCTTTAATTCTGAAGTTATAAAATGATTGTTGTGGGGCTGGAGCGGTGGCTCCGCGATTACGGTACTCGCGAGTACATGAGTTCAAACCCCAGCACCCACGTACACAACGAACTGCAGGAGCAATGAAAGCTGCATGAAAAACTAAATAAAAATTATTTTGTTCTCTCACTGTCCCTCTCTCTTTGAAAAATAAAATAAAATGATTTTTGTAATATCTTGACTCATGGCAATCTTTTGAGGAAGCTCCTAGTTTTAACTGGATACCTTTATGTTCTGTACTGGGATGAAGTGAAAAAGACCTATGATTTTGTATCATTTAAATCTGCCAAAAGATTCAAAAGGACACTAGAGTAGCTTATTTCCTACATTTTGTCTTGCAAAAAAAAAAAATTGTTGAAGATAAGAATTCTGAATGAGGGGAGAAGACCTGTGAAAACATGTGGGCAAAAATATTTACACATTTCAATGTGAAAAATGATTTGTCTGGGAAGAGCCCTCACTTAGCAGAATTTACTCTGAGCTTATCAGGGACTTTGTATCTGCACAAAGAGTAATTTTCTCAATTAGAAATACTGTGGTATATACATAAATGCCACCTAAAGGTATTAACTTCAAATATTAGCTATAAACAACTGAAGGAATTGAAGGCTATGAGAAAATTAAAAACAATTTATTCCTCATAAAAAAATACCAGTGACATGGGTACTAGAGATATGGCTAAAAAACTAAAGGGAGTGAACATGTAGCAAAAAATAATTTCTGGGGCTGGAGAGGTGGCTCAGCGATTGAGTGCTTGCCTAGCACGCAAGAGGACCTGGGTTCAATCCCTAGAACCACATGTACGATTCAGTGGAGAAAAAACAAAAGCCAGATGAAAAACAAAACACGAAATAAAAACACTCTCTCTCCTTCTCTTTAAAAAGAAATTTACTGTCTTATATTCCTGGTAATGCTCACACACTGATAACAAAAGATTTTTTTTCTCTAATGTGTATAGACATGTTAAGTTTTGCAAATTTTGATTTTAAATAGATTTTGAATAGAACTATTTCATAGGCCCAAAATAATTTTTAAAAAATCTGCTAGTTAGGGGCTGGAGTAGTGGCTTAGAGGTTATAGTACTTACCTGGCATGCACAAGGATATAGGTCCAAACCCAAGCACTATGTATAAAAAAATGTCAGAGCAATGAAGGCAACATGAAAAACTAAATAAAATTGATTCTCTTTCTCTCCCTCTCATTATCCCTCGCTCTTAAAAAAAATCTGCTAGTTAATAAATCAGAATTTTAAAAAATTCTATTATTTTATTTATATAGGAACACCTTCTGATTTAAATTATGGCTCCCATCTCCCCTTCTCTTGACTCCCACTAACAAACAAGGGAAATATGAGATGTAGATATGGTAGAAATGTATTTATGCATCTTCCGGTAGGAAAATACACAGACAGCATCCCAACAGGCAGCTCCCCACCACACCACCAAACAAGGCATGCTTTGAAAGCAGGCCTGACGATTTCCCTTCCAAAATTACTAGGTATTTCAAGGAACAAGAGGTTTTGAAAGACATCTTAACTGCTGCATCGTCCTTGTATGAATGTCTGAGAGAGATGAAATGTAATTAAAAAGAGTTTTCCCCCTCTCTCATTTGAGTGCTCTGGTAAGTAGTTATGAATTATACTTGGAAATGAATCCCTTCATAAACTAGTGCTTTATTTAGTACATAGGGAATGAATAAAAACAAAGAGCATTTCCCCTTGTGTTTAGGGGCATAATTTCTAGTACTCACCCTGTTACCTTTAAAATATGGAAATGAAGGATTCAACGCAGTAAAAAGTCTCCTCTGCTCTCCAGCATGGCAGGGAGTTCATTGAGAAAGGCTGGAAGCTCTAATGCTCCCCACTGAACTGAGGCCACAAGGCAACGGAGGTCCCTCCTTCTGGTCCACTGGGAAGAAGTGCCCACAGCTAAATGACTGGCAGCCAGAATCCCCACTACTCTGAAACATCAGATAAGCATCTTTGCCCTTGGAGAAGACAAAACTTCTCACATCTTGTCCAAAATAAACATAATATAAGGTATACTAAACCATGATTTACTCAAAGGAAAAATGGTATTCTCTAAGCAAATTTGCCCCCAAATAGAAAAAAATATATCCCAAATGTAGTATGGCAGCCTTGAAATGTGCATTTACCACTCAACTATCTACAAAAGATATTACTTTATTTCAGAATGGTTGGATTAAAATTGATTATGATTACTGCATTCCTGCTTACAGTAGAAAAACAATCTTATTACTTCCAGATATCTTAGGCTGGTCTTCTGAGTTCAAACTTCAGTCTCTTCAGGCAATTAGTCAAATTACTCACTTACAAAAGTCCCTCAGGGCTGTTCCTTTTCCCTTTCCCTTCTCCCCAAGGGGAAGATTACAGACCAGGCAGTGAAAGTGAGAGGGTCTGGTCCAGGCTCTTCAAGCCCTCACTAGCCCCTGGGGATGTGTCTTTGGGTGTAGGCCTGGCTCTGCTGATGTAACTGGTCACTACCTCATCAGGGCTTAGCAGTATCTGTGGCTATGATCCCTGCCAGTCCCTGGTGGTGAGATTAACATGCTTCCTTCCATGCCCTCTCCATTTTGATCCCTGGCTCTTGAGCAGCTCCACACCCACACAAGTGGACAAGCAGGACTACTGGGATTTCCCCCTATGCTGCATCCAGGTTTTGGGGAACTGAGAGGGGACACCATATCAGGGCTTGCTTCTGCTTAAAAACACCCCACTTCAGAGTGCACTACAAGGTTTCATTCCAGAGTTCCAAACAGAATGCAGGGTACGAGTGCCCACAGTTTGGGGAGTTTCCTTCACTTTCCTGAGGCTTCTCACATCTCACCTCTCAAGCTGAAGCCCAAGGGTCTGAGGAGTTAGATCTCAGTGATCTATCCATTTCTTAACTCTAGAATCTGCAATCTCCTCCTTCTAACCCAGGAAGGGCTTCTCTCCCTCCTGGACAAAGGGAAACTATCCTGCAGCCCTTTCCATACCAGCTTAGCAGGCATACATGCCAGGCCTTCTGGGATCTGGTTCTTTGGAATCCACAAGTCAGCTTTCTTCCAGCAAAGCCTGCCTCTTAAATGAAGGTCTGGGACAACTCTAGTCTCTGAAACACGCTTGAAGAGTCTGTTTTGGACATCAAAAGCTGAACCTCGTCATCTTTGTCCTTGGCCATACTCTGATCTCTCTCTGAAGTAATGGGATCCTTAATCTCAATAGAAGAGACTCCCTGGGTGATAAGAATTAGAAGGAAGGCAAAGTAAATTGAATACCAGTTCAAAATATTATTCCCACTAAACTGGCTGTCTCTGAGGTCCAGAACACTCATTCTGGATTAAAAAAACAATAACAAAAACAAAACAAAAAACAGCCTGACATCTCTTTCTTCCAGAAGACATCATTTATACATGTTTAACTAAGGGCAAAAGAGAATTATGGCTTTCATTTCTTGAGTTCTTCACACCTGATGTCCTTGATCTCTACAGATATTCCCCTGTTGAGTTTCCTCATTCAGGGGCCTCTTCATCTTTATCTCTCCTTTTCCAAACCTTCTGTGTTCACTCATCACATCCCTGAGACCTCAGACCTTCCTTATCGGTGCCCAGTCCAAGCTTACACCTGGGCTATCCAGGCTTGATCCCCACTTTCAGTCGATTCAGCTGACATTTTCTTCAGTCTTTGAGAACATCCTATTCGCTTGACTATTTGACCCAGTTCTTCACCCTAGGTCACCACAAGACCAGAATTTCCATTCCCAAGTGACAAGTATTACCAGATAAAATCACCAAACTGGGGAAAGGGAAGCCATTCAAAAGCATGAAAATTCCAATGAGGTCTCAATCCATAATACTTTTTATCCCTCTATTAATACCCTAACCTATAGTTTAGAGCCTGAACATTTTCTAGATTCTCTAAGCCCCCCTCTGCCCAATGTGTCATCTCTCTCTCCTACTTCACCAATACCACCCCGGTTTCCAGTGGCTCAGGGGTAGGGGACACTAAGAGCCCAGGTGGATGCTTTAGTAGGGGACCACAGAACATGAATCTTCTCATGGTGACAGTGCTGGATCATTGTTATGAAGATGAGGCCAGGGTGTTTCATCCAATGAAAATAGAACTTCTGTAACAGTTGGAGGTGTGAGGATCAGGGAAGGCAGTAGGACTTGCCTTAGATGCCCCATTAGGAACTCCTACCTGTCATGCTATGCCCATCTGGCATGCTAGCTAAGGTACAGTCAGATAACTTTTGGGGCTGCAGTTTTTCAAGGATGATCCTCCTTAGATCATATTTCTGAATAAACTAACCAGAACCCATCCCTTTCCCAGGAGCTACTAATATCCACAGATCTGGTTCTGTTTGTTCTACCATAGTCTTTACAGATTCTTACCAGCTACCCTTCGTGGTCTTCATTAAGTAATTCTCAATCTCTAAGGAAATTACCTCCAACTCTTGGTACCTGAAATCAAGAATCTGCTGAATAATACCTATAAGACCAGGGGAATCATACAGCCATCTATACTTCCATGAAAATAAGGGTGCTTTTGCCCTAACTTAGAGGCAGGATAAGAACATAGGATTATTACATTTTCAACTAAGGTGGTGGAATATAAAGTAGGATTGAAATGTTATGTGTAACCAAAATCTGATTTTTAAACCATGACTTTGAGGATCCATCCATACAGAAGACCTAAGGTAGGTTTTCTTAAGATGCATCTCCTTCTAAGAGTACTACTGAAAACACAGGCAAGACCTGCCAACTTGGAAGCTTAGAATCATAATCAACAAGCATTTAATAAGTACACAATTTAATGCAGTATTACACAGACTTCTAGGAATTTTGTACTAAAAAAAATGGACAAGATTGACGCTGACATGAACAAACTGGGTAAATACATGAAGTACCAATATTATGTGCCAGCAGAGGGGAAAATATATTTTTGTCAGAGCAGCGTGTAATCTCCTACATTCAGGGCAGTATTTGTGATGGTGGGGAGGTGGGCAGCAAAGCATTTAAATCACAGTCAGTGAACGGTTGTGGGGGGAAAAAAACTTACCATCACTTCCCAAAGATTGAAAAAACAGGTACATGAAGTATCCTGCCCCTCTCCTTTTGCTACAGCAACTGGCCTGCATCCACAGAAGTGTTCTTACTGCTCTCCATCCTGGGTACATTAAACCTGGCATCAGGTGAGGGCCAGGCAGGAGAAGCCGTTAATGAGGAATCCCGCAAACTATGCCAGGTAGCTAACGAGAAACTGAACAAATGCCTGACAAACACTGTCCCTTGTGCTGTTGTGTCTTTTGTTATAGAAATGACTGGAGTAGTCCTTCCCCAACCATGGAAAACATGTTATAAAGCTTATTTTCTATCATTTTTTTGATGGACATACAAAGAAAGGCTGAAGCTGGGCTATAGTGTCAAATCCTTTCTTTGTAGAATAGGGACCTTAAGTCTGGGATAGAACCCTTTCCCCTGATAGGGAGATTCTTTAGATCATGTCACAAAGCAAGCACAATTAATGCATGGAAAGGAAGGCAATCCACAGCCAGGCTGTGTTCTGTCTGACTGAGGGCTCAAGTGAACAACAACGCTTTGAGAGGTCCAGAAACAGGGAGGTGCATAAAAAGCTAGCGCCTGCTTTCTCTGCCTCAATATCAGCAGCCCATTTAGCTACTCTTCTCTCTCCTAGCATTCACTCCTGTCTCCTCCAGATTTTGAATCATTCTGCATTCTCTCCCTGGTCTCACATGTCATTTGCACTATTAATAACTGTGTGTGTGTATGTGTGTGTGTGTGTGTGTGTGTGTGTGTGTGAAGACTGTTGCTAAAAACCTGACAGCAGAGGGCAAAGAAGTCACTACTTCTTTGATCACCCTAAATTTTTAACAAAAATATTAAGATTCTGAACAAAAGATCTTTAAACATAAATCATTTTCAAGATACAATGGTAGTTCCTAAAATTGTCTAGGATAATTACCAACCCTAAATCACATGGGTTGGTAGAAAGTAAATCTGCAGCCACCAGAAAATACAGAAGCTTAATGTCCAATCAGATGACACTCTAGCACCCAGATGCCCAGGGAAACAGCTGTATATCCCAGGGCCTATCCAAGTAAACATTTGTTGAGTATCTGCCTTGGGAATAACACTGCACTATATAACACAGGTGGACAGACAAAAAGGTGGCAGAGCAAAAAATATTTGGCATCCGTGTGGCCAAGACTCTCAGTTTCCTGAGAAGACAGGACCCATACATAGGGATTTTGATTAGTCTCAGCTAAATCAGCAACTGGGCTTGGCAAGTCATAAAACTCTCTGAACCTTGGCTTTCTTATGTCAGAATTTAACTGCTAATGCAAGACATCATTTACTAGAAGCAATTGAGAAATAGAAATGTTTAATGAAAGAGAAGGAAGAAATTGGGATTCCAGCTGAGCCTTGACAAACGGATAGAATTCTAAGGGAAAGGAAGGATTAGGGGACTCCAGGAAAGGAAAAGAAAGTCCAAAACACTTATTTCATATTCATGAGATAGCAGGTGGATGTCCAACCAATCAAGTGTTAGTGTGTGGGAAAATGAGGTGAGGCAGGTGTGACTAGGGAAGGTCAGAGAAGCTGGGGAAGGCACAGAAGGCCAGGCTCAGGAATCAGGTCTTTCTACTTCTATTCATCCTGTTGTTGGTATAGGCAAAGGCAAAACAACACAGATCAATACCTCCTCACTCGATCTAGAAAGTATGGAGAAAAGTGAAGCGACTGTTATTTGCAAACCATAGGAGAGCCTGAAGGACATAACGTATCAAGAGAATGTGAATCAGGCATAGATGTACAAAGGACAGTCAAACAAGGACAATTTCAGGGAGAAGACAATGATAAAAGATACACAATGATAGAATGTTAAGAGTTCACTGATAACTTAGCTCCAGAGTTTTAGACCTGAAAACAATGAGGTGCTGTGTATTTCCAGGTTAGAATATAAACCAGACAATACAAGGTGATACCCTCCAAACTCCGCGAGCAACTGGAGAAACCATTAACAGAAATCAGCACTTTTTCCAGCGTCCCTGTATGTATGCATGCACCTGACCATGGCCAACACGTCACCATGTCTGGGCTGAAATTAAAATAAAATTGAAACAAAAATCAAATTTCACAAGTGACAATATTTGAAACTGTTACTGCTTCTAAACAGACCCAACATTTGTGTGGAAATGAAGGAAGTTGGTGTTTATTTGCCTTTTCAGTAGAATTTAAACTGGGCAGGATTTCACAGAAATACAGATTCAGTAACATTTTCTGGAGATAAAAGAAGGCACGGGAAAACTTCCCTGGGCTTTGTTGTGGGGAAGGAGATCTGGCTCAATTTTAATTTTCCATTAAAGCCCTACTTTTCAATATAAAGCAGATGGAATTCTTACACAACTCCTAAAAAGCCTACTATTTTTGGATACCTCAAAGATGGAAGCTCTGAAGAAAATGAAAGTGTATGAATTCCTCAGATAAAATCTCACCAGCACATTCAAAAAGCGCAGGTACTTGCAAATCTTTAAAAGACAAGTTAAGAGGTCTTCCTGTGACAGGCTGCAGCTCTCTCACTCTAGCTGCTTGATGATTTCTACTTCTCCTCCGCCTGTTCCCACCACCATGGCTACGACTCCCTATGCCTCATTCCCTGTCCTCTAGAAGCTGCCTCCTTTACATCCTCACTGAAAAGATTTCAAAGAGCTCCACCTCACCTGCCCCATCCCTTCTGAAATCAGAATGAGGCCCAGGAATTCATATTGTATGAGATCCTCAAGTACCCATGCAACCCCGCCCTTATCATGAGATAAGACCTGGTTCCATTTTTCCTCCATTTGCCAGTCTGCCAGGATGAAAGAACAAGAGGGACGATGTTCACTGTGTACAAGCTGTGAGGGACTGAGCTGGGAGCTGCTGGAGATCATCTCACCCTCACAGTTCACAATGTCCTTTGAGAGCTAGAACAAACTTAGAGTGAAGAGCCTAGATGCTAGAGCCCCACTAGCTGGGTTCAGATCCCAGTTCTATAGCTTGCTAGCCGTGTGACCCTGACTAAACCAATCTCTATGCTTCAGTTTTCTCATGTTTTAAATGGGAATAATAATGATAGTCTTAAGGCATAGTGCTGGGTGTTGGCAAATCAATCACATGTAAGATAGAGTTCCTGACTTCCAAAGAGCTCACAAATCAGTGTAAAAAGCTAGCATCCCCCAGCTCCCAGCTGACTCCCTCTGCTTTACAAGTCAGGCTGTGATGAGGGTGATGATGAGGGATAGAGGTAGCTTTGAATCCCTCAACACATAAATATAACTAATCATACCAAGCAAAGGCAAAGAGGCAGGGAATGAGCCACCACAGTTCCTGAGCAAAAGCAGAAGTGAGTTGAGTGACAAGAGCCCGGCCTCACTAGTTATAGCTGTATAACAATATGCAAGTCACTTTACAGCTCTGAGCCTCAGCCTCCCCATGTGACTAAGGTGGATAAGAATACTGTGCCTGCCACAGAGTTGTTATGATTTAGTAAATTAGTATATGAAAAGCACTGAACATAGGCCTCTAGGGTTCAATATAAGGTATATGTTGTTATTTGTATGGTATATTCAGGGACTGGGGAGTAGCCATTAAGTAGTTTGTTTTTTGATACAATCAGAGATGGGGGGAAACAAGACCAGAAACAAGTAGTCCTCAAAAAAGCTTTCTGAACAAAAATAATCAATAGGCTGACTTTCTCATGCTGTATTTTTTCCTCTCGTGTAAGCTTATAGTTAATAGGTGCTCGATGTATATTTTCCCTATCCACCAAGGTGCTGCTTGAGGTCACAGGCTTCTAAGGGCAGAGACTGTGATAATCTCTGCTTCTGAAGAAGTCCCAAGAAGACTCACTGCAGCCTCTCATTTACAGCAAGGTGCAGGGCTGGCCACTCGGAAGCAGGCGGAGACAAATGGGAAGTGCTCTCATCCAAATATTACGACAACTTGGAGTCTTACAAACATTGTTAAAGTTTCATGAGTCAGTAAGCATTATCTTTGCTTCCCACGTTTTTATTAGGCCATAAATCCAGTTCAATTTATATCCTTCTAGGATTACCGCGTTCTAATCAAGTTCAGAGTGTCACTTACTCCTAAATTGTCTATACTGCTTGTCACCCAAGTCCATCTGGATAATACTGTTCAGGCTATGTGTTTTAGTAGCTAAAAATTAGATTTGCTCAAACAAAAACACTCAAAAAATGATTATATTCCTCTAAATAACCCAAATCACTTTTTTTGTTGTTGGTGCAGCAATCAAGCGGATGACAGTCATAACCCATGATTTTTTTTCCTACTCTGCAGTTCATTCTACCTTTAGAAAGTCAGGATGCATTGTGAAGTCAAACACAAGGGACTTAATTGTAAATAGGTTAAAATTCTGGTTGTCTGACTAAAACAAAGAAACTTTAAAAGGCTGACTTCAGAGTGCCTTCCTGTTTCTATTCTCAAGAATAAAGAAGACTCAGTCTTTCTTAAGAAAACTTACTAAAAATGCTATTTTCAATTATACCACATAAATGAAGTTCCTACTTTCCCTAACAATTCTTGCTCAGAACTGACAATCACCCAAACCTCTTTTAAAACACTCAAAATTTCCTTATATGCACACAACACATATTCCTCTTCCTTTCCATAAAGGATAGGTATGTGCACGTCTATATGTGTGTATGGCTTTACATCCACATGTATTAATAGCAGCAGCAAATGCATCATTTTTCCTTATGCAGATACTATTCTGAGTGCTTTACATTTGTTAACTATTGAGTCCTCACAGTAGTTCCTACCCTTTGGGGAAAAAAAATACTATCTCCATTTTTAAAATGAAGAAAAATAGGCAGAGAGAGATAGAGGCCACCTGGGCCAGCTTACACAGTTGGAAAGGGTCAAACTTGGCCCTTGCCCCAACTCCATGTTCTTAACCTTACCTCTCACCTGAGTTTGTCCCCTTGGATAAGTCATTTGAATACAAGACAGTCCCTCAAGATTGTATGTCCTGCAGGTTTTGATACATACATACTTCTTCCCTGGACTGGGAAGCAACAGATTTTTAGACTTCTATACTTCCATTCCCCTGATGCTACTCTGCTCAGGTTCAGAAATTTTTGGTATTAAATCCAACTGTACTTTCCATTCTATATCTTGTTAACTTTGCAACCCAGGATACTAACTTCCCCAGGTCTGTCCAATACTCTGTACCTCTCCCACTCAGGGCCTAGGCTCCTCCTCCTGCATTCCTGGGCTCATTCAGCGCCTGTCTGCTCCTTATACTCTCTATGTACTCTCCCAGGGTGACCTTATCCACATCCATGTCTTCAAAGCTCTGTAACTTACTATTAACAAATTTATATTTGAGATCTAGTCCTCTTTCGTTACTCCAGACTCACCTATGCAACTGCCTAGGAGCCACTTCCTCCTGGATGTCCAGAATGAACATGATGACATCATCCCTTTGCACACATCCCAGCTTGTCTTACTGTACTGCTTGTCCCCATGTCTTTCCACCTCATTACCCAAAGATCCCTTTTTGTCTACCTCCATATCCTACCTCAATCACTTTCACTGTCTTTCTCGCTCAATCCCTACTTCATCTCATCTCTTTCATTTAGACCTTCACCTCCTGCTCATCTGAGTCTCCAATAACTACCCACCCTGCATCTGTCTGCCTGGCTCTGACCAAAGGCCCACATGCTATGGCCAGGTGATATTTATAAATCCAAACTGGGTCAAAGTCACGTCTCCACTTCTAACTCTTGAATGACACTAGAGATAAAGTACTTATAAGAATCTTCTCAACTTCTCCTCCATCCCTGTCTTTTTTGTCCATCTACCACCCCATCCAGTCCTGAACTAACTGCAGCATCCTGAAAGGTCTGCATCTTCACCTTCTGGTCATTTTCTTCTGGGGCAGCAGCCTTCCTGCATTTAACTAACCAACTCCCACTCTTAGGCATCTGCCCCTCCTGCCTGGTTGCCCCACTTTCCCGTTTTTTTGCTGGGTTCCTGCTCCCTTCTGCACGCTCTCTTGTGTCCTAAGTGTGCATTTATAACAGTGGTCAGAAACCTCTTCCTTTCTCAGCTGAGACAGCAGATAAGTTGCTTGGAGCAGGATCACCCCTCTTCTGCTCCTAACATACTAGTTTAATGTCTGACAAATAGTAAAACAGACAATTCACCAAACTGATACAGACCTATCTGTAGATAAAAAAAAAAAAAAAAAACCCTCAGCTTAAAATGAAGAATACAGAGTGAAAATACTTTGCTTTCCCATTTTCAAATGCTAGTTTTTGTTTCCCAGATGAGTAACAGATGAGGGTCTGATTAAAAAGGGAGGTAGGGATGGATATTTAATTAGATACAAAGTTCTGATTCCCATCAACCAGAAGTCTCAATTTCCAAAATATGCTAGCCACCACCACTCTTATGGCACACAGCATGTTTTACTTAATATCACCATTGTATACATATGTAGAATTTCAAATGTTGTCCAGTGGCTTAGTGGAAGGGCTTTGGAACCAAACTAATTGGACCTGATCCTGACTCTACCATCTAGTAGCTATATGACCTGGGGTTAGTAAGGAGTAAGTTATTGAAACTTGCTTCAGTTGCCCATTTCTATAATGATGATTGTAAATGAAGCTATTTCAGATCATTATTATTAAAATTAGAGCTTAAACAGTACACAGCACATAGTAAATGATCAATAGATATTAGGTACTATGTATTATTTTTTAAAAATCTCTTCTAGCACACTGTGAGCTTTCGGAGAGCAAGGACGGCAAAAGTATTCATTTCCACAGCCCTTTCTCCCCCAACATTTTGCACAAAATAACATATTAGGCTGATGTTTGCAGAACAGATGAATAAAACCAAGTGTTCCCAGCCAAAAAATAAAATAAATAAAATAAAGCATTATTAATTATAATTACCAATTGCTCCACCAATTTGGAGGCCTGTGGAGAACAGGGACTATTGAATATTAGTAGGCACCCTGTTCCTGAAGGTCTCTAAGTTCCAACTTATATCGAATACACAGAATTCAAAGACATAGGACAGCTGCTGATGGAGGGGACCAGGTGGAGCTGAAGAGGTGGGTTGGCTGTGCCACTGGCCTTCTCTTAAGAAGCTTTATGTCACAGTGGTAGAGCAGTTGCCTGGCATACACAAAGCCTTGAGTCCACTATCATCAGCATGGCTTTGGGACAAGGAGCTTCACCTCTCCTAGCCTGTTTAATTTCCTCTTAAGTAGATGAAGAGAAGGTAGTCCTGAGATTTCTAAGGATCCTTCTAGCCACTATGGTAGTCTATAGAATCACCAGATGAAGATCTAAACCAAGCAAGGTGTTTTTTAGAATAAAACAACTATATCAAAGTCACCACAGGAAGCATCAGATGGACTGTATGATAACTGATTACTGAGTAAGAAGTAGACCCTTAAAACATGGCCAAAAGCAAGGTTTCTGAAACATGACTGAGATGAAAATATCTGAATTTACAAAATCAAGAGAACAAAAGCAATGATGAGTTTCAGCTCTTAGATTTCCATTTAATCTAATTACCATTAGCCTACAAGCTTCTTGAGGGCAGTGGATGCGGCTTGCTAACTGGCAGTGTTTCACAAAGCTGTTTACAAAAAAATATTTCTCATTTTTTTCTGGCTTACCATTTCTCAGGACCCCCTGCAGTTAAATGTGGCCATGTACAAAGCCCTCACCTGAGGACTGTGAATGGAAGTTATGTGGGTCATTTTCAGGCCAAGAAATTTTAAAAGTGTGTAATCCCCTCCACTCTCTTTTGCCCGGTCAGTGAAAACAGTTTACAACAAAAAGTCATGTAATTTTGCAGCTAGTAGTTAGGGGTGTGGAACCCAGAATCACTCCATGGAGCAAAGCTACACATTGACCAGAAACACTCATTTCAAACTATTACATAAGCAAGTATAAATGTGTACTGCTTTTGAACTATTATGTTTGCAGGCCTATTTGTTACAGCTGCTAACATTATCCTAATTAAAACAGGTGCTGAGGGCTGGAGCGGTGGCTCAGCGGTTTCAGCGCTTGCCTGGCAAGCACGAGGACCCGGGTTCAAACCCCAGCGCCACGTACACAACTGAGTGTTGGAGCAGCTAAGGCCATGTGAAAAACTAAATAAAGTTGTTTCTCTCTTTCTCTGTCTCTTTCACTGTCCCTCTCTCTTTAAAAAAAAAAAAAAAACAGGTGCTGAGTACATAGCAAGGATCTAACTCATTTGTTGACTGTTAAATGAAACCATTGAATATCTACTAAGGTAATACATGGTATAGATGAGACAAATAAGATTCTCAATGTACTGACCAATTAACGGTAGAAACAGCATGGCAAACCTAATGCCTGCTTCTGATATTTAATAACAAAATTATTTGAAAAAGAGTTGATGAAGTCTTCACAGGGAAGACAGCATTAGTGCCGGGCCCCAAAATTTAAACAGAATTCAAGCAAGTCAGATGAGGTTGGAGATGCCAAACTCGGGGAAAGTGGAGTGTGCACTTGTTCGCATTCAACCTTATCATTAAGTCTCTTTAACTTGGTCAACAAAGTGCAAGTTTATTGTACACTGATTTTCAAACAAGCCTTTGTTTTTATAGTACACTCATTAACCCTATTGCTTTTTTTAATGTAAAAAGTTCCATCATGAATGTCCCTAGAAAGCAGGGAAGAAAATGTTTAATAAATCATAACTCTTTTCTAATAAAATTCTTGAAAAATAAACTTGAGATTGTTTTGTTACTTGTAATAATTGAGGAGCCCTGCTCTTAGGAATCAACAGGGCCAACATAAGTTTTAACATTACTGATTGGGCACATGTCACCAGCTAACAAAACAGAACATGGAGCCCCAAATTTACATTAACACTTCCACTTTGAGAGGAACATCAGATAGTTCAGGGTTCAGAGTTATACATCTCCCATTCATAGCTAAATGTCCCAAAGCTTCAGATAGTTAAACCACTTCCTCCAAAAGTTTATGAGATATTTCATCTGAAAGCACAGCACCTGTGGGGTAGACAGGAGAAGGACTGCACAAAGGATGGAAAGTACTGTAGTTGCTAGGGTGGTAAGAGGAAGAGCATGGGCATCTGAAGGCAACCTTGAGCAGGTGAGACAGTCTCCATGGTCTTGCAAGTGCCAGTTCAATGCTGTTTTATCCCTGTCCCCAGGTACTTGTTTAAATAAAAGGGTAAAAGCATCACTGGGCAGACCAGATTCAATTTTAAAAGACTCCAGCAAAGAGACCTTAGACTAAATAGAAGACGCAAGTCAGGCTGCCTCATTTTTGTCAAACACCAGCATAATTAAAATACAGAAACAAAATTCTTCTAATCCCACACCAATTTATCCTATCCCAACTCTTAGTACCTATCACCACAGAAGAGGGGGTACGCTGAGGAAGTGGGAAGGCTACCTTAAAAGTAAAACAACCCTTAAGACTGCTGGAATAATATCCCCCTTAAATCTAAGAACACACAGCAGCTGCCAGTCAACAGTACTGGTCTGTGAACACAGCAAAATGCCGGCACCTGCCACCGGGCATCTAGGGGGCCTTTCATTTTTTGGTAAATGTGGCAGGAAAGACTCTGAGAAGATCAACTGCTTCCTAGGAAGGAAAGTGAAGCCCCAGGGAAAAGAAACAAGAAGCATGCAGCCTATCCTTGGGTACTTTGTATGTCTCCTCGCTATGCACTGAAAGGGCTCTTTGTGTAACACACACACACACACACACACACACACACACACGGAGAGTCCCTCTGATTTATTGGGGGAAGGAGAGGCTAGAAGGGTGATTTGATTACGCCTCTTCCCAGAGTGTCCCGCAAATCCCGCCTGGGCCCAAGCTTGGTAGCCGCTTCTGACCCAGTCCCCCTCCGCCGGTAGCCGCAGAGATAAGAGAGGGGAGGAGACCAAACAAAAACAGCCCTCGATCCAGGGAAGTGGAGAGGAAATTCAGCGAG